>LNAC01000150.1:4769144-4779795 GCA_002007465.1 Ailurus styani | reverse complement strand
GACCAAGTCCGCGGGGCCTTCCGCTCAATTCTACCCAGCGCTCTGACCACATCGATCTCGATTTCGGAAGAGAACCCTGGAGAACTGTTGAGAAATCCCACCTGGCACAGGTTCCAATAATACGATGACCCCTATTGGCACACTCCTCCAGAAAACACACAGAAAGCAACGAGCCTGCTCTGACCAAATCAGCGGGTGTTTCTGCCCAATTCTAACAAGCTTTCTGCCCAAATTGACATCGATTGTGGGAGATTACTGGTGCGCCCTGTGGAGAAATCTCGNGCCCTGCGGAGAAATCTCGTCCGGCCATTGCGACGAACATGACATGGTGCCCCTCGTCACGCTCCTCGAGAATTCGACTGGAGAACTCCGGGCGTGCTCAGGTCAAGCCAGCGGGGTCTTCCTCCCTATTCCATCAAGCCACATGCCCACGATGATCTCGATTTTGGAGAAAAACTCGGGAGATCTGGGGAGAAATCCCAGCCTGTGTGGGCCTGAAAACGGAACGACCCCTCTCGGCCTGCTCCATCAGAAAACGCCCGGCAAATGCCGAGCCTGCTCTGTCAAGATCGGCGGTAATTTTATCCCAAATCTCATGAGCTTTCTGCCCCAAGTGATATCGTTGGCAGGAGAAAACGATCACAAACCAGGGAGAAATCACGGCCGGATATGGGCCCCCACATCTCGCAGTACCTATTGACGCATTTCTCGAGAAATTGCCTGAAAAACGCAGGGTGTGCTCGTGTCAAGCCGGCGGGGACTTCCGCCCCATTCTCCCGAGCCCTATGCCCACTTCAATCATGATTTCGGAGAAAAACTCGGGAGAACTGGGGAGAAATCCCGGCCTGTGTGGCCTGAAAACGGAACGACCCCTCTGGGCCTGCTCCAAAAGAAAACGGCCGGCAAATGCTGAGAATGCTCTGTCGAAATCTGCGGTAATTATAGCCCAAATCTCACGAGCTTTCTGCCCCAAGTGATATAATTGGCAGGAGAAAACGGGCACAAACTGGGGAGAAATCACAGCTGGGTGTGGGCCCCAACACAGCGTGGTGCCTCTAGACCCACTCCTCGATAAGTCGCCCAGAGAATGCCGGGGGTGCTCAGGACAAGCCGGCGGGGACTTACGCCCTATTCTCCCAAGCCTTCTGTCCAAATCAATCTCAATTTCAGAAGAAAACTCGGGAGAACTGGGTAGAAATACCGGCTGGGGCGCGACGTGAAATTGAAACCACTTGACTCGGACGGCACCTCTGAGAAAACGCCTGGCAAAAGCCCAGCCTGCTCTGTTGAAATTGGTGGGTATTTCTGCCAGATTCTCCCGAGCTTTCTGCCCCAATCGATATCAATTGTGGGAGAAAACGGGTGTACCCTCTGGAGAAATCTCGCCTGGCTCTGGGCCCGAACACAGCATGGTGCCTCTCATCCCGTTCCTCGAGAAGTCACCAGGAAAACACCGAGGGTGCTCAGGCGAAGTCAAAAGGGGCTTCCACCCCATTCTCCCGAGCCTTCTACCCACATCGACCTCGATTTCGGGTAAAAAGTCGGGAGAACTAGGGAGAAATCCCAGCCAGTGTGGGCCTGAAAATGGAAAGACACCTCTCGACCCGCTCCAACAGAAAATGCCCGGCAAACGCCAAGACGACTCTGTCCAAATCGGCGGGTATTTTACTCCAAATCTCACTAGATTTCTGCTATGAGTGATATCGATGGCGGGAGAAAATGGGCACGAACTGGGGAGAAATCACGGCCGGGTGTGGGCCCCCAATGGTGTGGTGGCTCTCGACCCGCTCCATGAGAATTCGCCAGGAAAACGCTGGGTGTGCTCCGGTCAAGCCGGCAGGGACTTCCGCCCTATTCTCCCGAGCCGTCTGCCCACATTGATCTCGATTTCAGAAGAAAACTCTTGAGAACTGGGTAGAAATCCTGGGTGGACCCGACATGAAATCGACACCACACAACTCGGCTCGCTTCTAAAGAAAACGCCTGGCAAAAGCCCAGCCTGCTCTGATGAAATCAGAGGCTATTTTGGCCTGATTCTCATGAATGTTCTGCCAACATCGATATCGATGGTGGGACAAAACGGGCACGAATTGGGGAGAAATCATGGCCGGGTGTGAGCCCCAACACGGCTCGGTACTTCTTGAACCGTTTCTCGAGAATTAGCCTGGAAAACATCGGGCGTGCTCGGGTTAAGCCGGCAGGGACTTCCACCCTATTCCCCTGAGCCATATGCCCATGTTGATCTTGATTTTGGAAAAAAACTCGGGAGAACTGTGGAGAAATCCCGGCCTGCGTGGGTCTGAAAACAGAACGACCCCTCTTGGCCCTCTCCAACAGGAAACAGCCGGCAAATCCCGAGACTGCTCTCTCAAAATCGGTGGTAATTTTTGCCCAAATCTCACGAGCTTTCTGCCCCAAGTGATATCGATGGCAGGAGACAATGGGCACGAACTGGGGAGATATCACGGCCGGATGTGGGCCCCCACATCTTGCGGTAACTCTTGATCCGCTTATCGAGGATTCGCCCGAAAAACGCCGGGTGTGCTCGGGTCAAGCTGGCGGGGACTTCTGCCAAATTCTCCAGAGCCTTATGCCCACTTCAATCTCGATTTCGGATAAAAATTCGGGAGAACTGGGGAGAAATCCCAGCCTGTGTGGGCCTGAAAACGGAACAACCCCTCTCGGCCTGCTCCATCATAAAGCGGCCGGCAAATGCTGAGACTGCTCTTTGCAAATCGGCAGTAATTTTAGCCCAAATCACATGAGCTTTCTGCCCCAAGTGATATCGTTGGCAGGAGAAAACGGGCACAAACTGGGGAGAAATCACGGCTGGGTGTGGGCCCCCACACAGCGTGGGGCCTCTCGACCCGCTCCTCGAGAAGTCGCACAGAAAACGCCTTGGGTGCCCAGGTCAAGCTGGCAGGGGCTTCTGCCCTATTCTCCCGAGCCTTCTGTCCACATCCATTTCGATTTCAGAAGAAAACTCGGGAGAACTGGGTAGAAATACTGGCTGGGGCGCGACCTGAAATCGAAACCACTCGACTCGGACCGCACCTCCATGAAAACGCCTGGCAAAATCCCAGCCTGCTCTGATGAAATCGGCGAGTATTTCTGCCAGATTCTCACGAGCTTTCTGCCCCAATTGATATCGGTTGTGGGAGAAAATGGGTGCGCCCTGTGGAGAAAACTCACCTGGCTCTGGGCCCGAAGACGGCATGGTGCCTCTCATACCGCTACTCGAGAAGTCGCCCGGAAAACACCGAGCATGCTCGGGTGAGGTCGAAAGGGGCTTCCGCGCCATTCTCCTGAGCCTTCTGCCCACATCGATCTGAATTTCGGGTAAAACGTCAGGTGAACTGGGGAGAAATCCCAGCCATTGTGGGTCTGAAAACAGAAAGACTCCTATCAGCCTGCTCCGACAGTAAATGCCCGGCAAACGCCGAGACTGCTCTGTCCAAATCGGAGGGTATTTTAGCCCAAGTCTCATGAGATTTCTGCTCCAAGTGATATCGATTGCAGGAGAAAAGGGGCACGAAAGGGGAAGAAATCACGGCCGGGTGTGGGCCCCCACATGGCCTGGTGCCTCTCAAACCGCTCCTCGAGAATTCACCCAGAAAACGCCGGGTGTGCTCCGGTCAACCCGGCAGGGACTTCCAACCCATTCTCCCAAGCCATCTGCCCACATCGATCTGAATTTCGGGTAAAAACTCGGGAGAACTGGGGAGAAATCCAGGCCTATGTGGGTCTGAAAATGGAACGACCCCTCTCCGCACACTCCTTTAGAAATCGGCAGGCAAATGCAGAGACTGCTCTGTCCAAATCGGCGGTTATTTTAGCCCAAATCTCACGAGCTTTCTGCCCCATGTGATTTCAATGGCAGGAGAAAACAGGCACGAACTAGGGGAGAAATCACGGCCGGGCGTGGGCCCCCACATGGCGTGGTGCCTCTCGACCCGCTACTCGAGAATTCGCCAGGAAAACGCTGGGTGTGCTCCGGTCAAGCCGGCGGGGACTTCCACCCTATTCTGCCAAGCCTTCTGTCCACATCGATCTCGATTTCAGAAGATAACTGGGGAGAACTGGGTAGAAATCCCGGGTGGCGCCCGACATGAAAGCGACACCACACACCTCGGCCCGCTTCTAAAGAAAACGCCTGGCAAAAGCCCAGCCTGCTCTGATGAAATTGGCGTGTATTTCTGCCAGATTCTCATGAGCTTTCTTCCCCAGTCGATATTGACTGTGTGAGTAAACGGGTGGGCAATATGGAGAAATCTCGCCTGGCTCTGGTCCCGAACACGGCATGGTGCCTCTCATACCGCTCCTCGAGAAATCTCCAGAAATGCTGGGCGTGCTCAGGTGAAGTCGAAAGGGACTTCCGTCCCATTCTCCCGAGCCTTCTGCCCACATCGATCTCGATATCAAAAAAAAACTCGGGAGAACTGGGCAGAAATCCCGGGTGGCGCCCAACCTGAAATGGACACCATGNGCCCAACCTGAAATCCACACCACGCCACTCGGCCCGCTTCTAAAGAAAACGTCTGGCAAAACCCCAGCCTGCTCTGATGAAACCGGCGGGTATTTCTGCCAGATTCTCCTGAGCTTTCTGCCCCNAAACGTCTGGCAAAAACCCAGCCTGCTCTGATGAAACCGGCGGGTATTTCTGCCAGATTCTCCTGAGCTTTCTGCCCCAATTGATATAAATTGTGGGAGAAATCGAGAGCGCCCTGTGGAGAAATCTCGCCTGGCTCCGGGCCCAAACACGGCATGGTGTCTCTCATCCCGCTCTTCAAAAAGTCGACTGAAATCGCCGAGCGTGCTCGGGCGAAGTCGAGAGGGGCTTCTGCCACATTCTCCTGAGTCTTCTGCCCACATCGACATCGATTTTGGGTAAAAAGTCGGGCGAACTGGGGAGAAATCCCGGCCAGTGTGGGACTGAAAACGGATAGACACCTCTCGGCCCGCTCCAAAAGAGAATGCCCGGCAAACGCCGAGACTGCTCTGTCCAAATCGGCAGATATTTTACTCCAAATCTCATGAGATTTCTGCTCCAATTGACATCGATGGCAGGAGAAAATGGGCACGAACTGGGGAGAAATCACGGTGGGGTTTGGGCCCCCACACGGCGTGGTGCCTCTCGACCCGCTCCTCGAGAATTCACTCAGAAAACGCCGGGTGTGCTCCGGTCAAGCCGGCGTATTCTTCCGCCCTATTCTCCTGAGCCTTTTACACACATCGATCTCAATTTCAGAAGAAAGCTCAGGAGAAGTTTGTAGAAATCCCAGGTGGCGTGTGACCTGAAATTGAAACCACGCAACTCGGCCCCAACCTCCCGAAAACGCCTAGCAAAAGCCCATCCTGCGCCCATGAAATCGGCGTGTATTTCTCCCCAATTCTCACGAGCGCTCTGCCAAAATCGATATCGAGTGTGGAAGAGTACGGGTGCGCCCTGTGGAGAAATCTCAGCCGGCTCTGGCCCCGAACATGACATGGTGCCTCTCGTCACACTCATCTAGATTTCGCCTGGAAAACGCCTGGCGTGCTCAGGTCATCGGAAGGGTCTTCGGACCCATTCTTCCGAGGCTTCTGCCCACGTCGATCTCGATTTTGGAAGAAAACTCTGGAGAACTGTTGAGAATTCCCACCCGGCATGGGTACCGAGAAAAGGACGACCCCTATTGACACGCTCCTACAGAAAAGCCCCGGAAAACGCCAAGCCTCCTTGGACCAAAGAGGCGGGCATTTCTGCCCAATTCTAACAAGCTTTCTGCCCAAATTGACACCATTTGTGGGAGATTACCAGTGCGCCCTGTGAAGAAATCTCGGCCGGCCCTGGGTCCGAACATGGTGTGGTAGCTCTCGGCCCACTATACTAGAAGTCGCCTGGAAAGCGCCAGGCCTGCTCAGACCAAGTTGGCGGGGCCTTCCGCTCAATTCTACCAAGCGCTCTGACAACATCGATCTCGATTTCAGAAGAGAACTCTGGAGAACTGTTGAGAAATCCCACCTGGCACGGGTACCAAAAATAGGACGACCCCTAGTGGCACGCTCCTCCAGAAAACACATGGCAAGCAACGAGCCTGCTCTGAACAAATCGGCGGGCATTTCCACCCAATTCTAACGAGCTTTCTGCCCAAATCGACATCGATTGCAGAAGAGAACGGGTGTGCCCTGTGGAGAAATCTCAGCCGGACCTGGCCCCGAACATGACATGGTGCCTCTCGTCATGCTCCTCGAGAATTCGCCTGGAGAACACCAGGCGTTTTCTGGTCAAGTCGGAAGTGTCTTCGGCCGCATTCTACCGAGACTTTTGCCCACGTGGATCTCAATTTCAGAAGAAAACTCGGGAGAACTGTTGAGAAATCGCACCCGGCACGGGTACCGAAAAAAGGACAACCCCTATTGGCATGCTCCTCCAGAAAACAACCGGCAAACACCGATCCTGGTCTGACCAAATCTGCGGGCGTTTCTGCCCAATTCTAACGAGCGTTCTGCTGAAATCAACAATGATTGCGGAAGAGTATGGGTGCGCCCTGTGGAGAAATCTCAGCCGGCCCTGGCCCCGAACATAACATGGTGCCTCTCATCACACTCTCGAGAGTTCACCCAGAGAACACTGGGCATGCTCAGTTGAAGTCGGAAGGGTCTTCGGCTCCATTCTTCTGAGGCTTCTGCACACGTCAATCTCGATTTTAGAAGAAAACTCAGGAGAATTTTTGAGAAATCCCACCCAGGACGGTTACCGCAAAAAGGACATCCCCTATCGGCACGCTCCTCCAGAAAACACCCGGGAAACACCGAGAATGCTCTGACCTAATGCGCGGGCATTTCCACCAAATTCTAAAAACCTATCTGCCCAAATTGACATCGATTGCGGGAGATTACAGGTGCGCCCTATAAAGAAATCTCGGCCGGCCCTGGGTCTGAACATGGCATGGTGCCTCTCGGCCCGCTCCACGAGAAGTCGCCTGGAAAGCGCCAGGCCAGCTCGGACAAAGTCGGCGGGGCCTTCCGCTCAATTCTACCGAGCGCTCTGCACACATAGATCTCGATTTCGGAAGAGAACTCTGGAGAACTGTTGAGAAATCCCACCTGTCACGGGTACCGAAAATAGGACGACCCCTATCGTCACGCTCCTCCAGAAAACACACGGCAAGCAATAAGCCTGCTCTGACCAAATCGGCAGCTGTTTCCGACCAATTCTAACGAGCTTTCTGCCCAAATCGACATCGATCGTGGAAGAGTACGGGTGTGCCCTGTGGAGAAATCTCAGCCGGCCCGGGCCCCGAACATGACATGGTGCCTCTCGTCACGCTCCTTGAGAATTCGCCCAGAGAACACCGGGTGTGCTCAGGTCAAGTCGGAAGGGTCTTTGGCGCCATTCTTCTGAGTCTTCTGCCCACGTCGATCTCGATTTTGGAAGAAAACTCGGGAGAACTGTTGAGAAATCGCACCCGGCACGGGTACCGAAAAAAGGACGTCCCCTATCGGGATGCACCTCCAGAAACACCCGGCAAATGCCGAGCCTGCTCTGAACAAATCGGCGGGCATTTCCGCCCAATTCTAACAACCTTTCTGTCCAATTCAAAATGGATTGTGGGAGATTACTGGTATGCCCTGTGAAGAAATCTCGGCCGGCCCTGGGTCCGAACATGGCGTGGTACCTTTCGGGGCGCTCCACGAGAAGTCGCCTGGACAGCGCCAGGCCTGCTCGGACCAAGTCTGCAGGGCCTTCCGCTCAATTCTACCGAGCGCTCACCCACATCAATCTTGATTTCGGAAGAGAACTCTGGAGAACTGTTGAGAAATCCCACCTGCCACGGGTACCGAAAATAGGACGAACCCTATCGGCATGCTCCTCCAGAAAACACCCGGCAAACGCCGAGCTGGCTCTGACCAATTCAGCGGGCATTTCCGCCCAATTCTAACTAGCTTTCCGCCCAAATCGACATCGTTTGCAGAAAGAAGAGGTGCACCCTGCGGAGAAATTTCAGCCTGGCCTGGCCCTGAACATGACATGGTGCCTCTCGTCACGCTCCTCGAGAATTCGCCCGGAGAATGCCGGGCATGCTCAGCTCAAGTCGGAAACGTCTTCGGCCCCATTCTTCCGAGCCTTCTGCCCACGTCGATCTCGATTTGGGAAGAAAACTCGGGAGAATTCTTGAGAAATCCCACCTGGCATGGGTACCGAAAAAAGGACAACCCCTATCGGCACGCTCCTCCAGAAAACACCCAGCAAATGCCGAGTCTGCTCTGACCAAATCGGCGGGCGTTTCCACCCAATTCTAACAAGCTTTCTGCCCAAATCGACATCGATTGTGGGAGATTACCGGTGCGCCCTGTGAAGAAATCTTGGCTGGGCCTGGGCACGAACATGGCATGGTGCCTCTCGAGCCTCTCCACTAGAAGTCGCCTGGAATGCGCCAGGCCTGCTTGGACCAAGTCGGCGGGGACTTCCAGACAATTCTACCGAGCACTCTTCCCACATTGATCTCGATTTCGGAAGAGAACTCTGGAGAACTGTTGAGAAATTCCCCTTGGCATGGGTACATAAAATAGGACAACCCCTTTCAGCACGCTCCTCCAGAAAACACACGGCAAGCAATGAGCCTACTCTGATTAAATCGGCGGGCTTTTCCGCCCAATTCTAACGAGCTTTCTGTCCAAATCAACATCTATTGTGGGAGAATATGGGTGCGCCCTGTGCAGAAATCTAGGTCAGCCCTTTACCCAAACATGGCGTGGTGCCTCTGGTCCCGCTCCTCGCGAAGTCGACCAGAGAATTCCAGCTGTGCTCAGGTCAAGTCGGAAGTGGCTGTCGCCCCATTCTCCCGAGTCTTCTGCCCACGTCGATCTCGATTTTGGGAGAAAACTCGGGAGAACTGTTGAGAAATCCCACCCGGCACGGGTACGGAAAAAAGGACGACCACTCTCTGCACGCTTCTCCAGTAAACACCCAGCAAACGCCGAGCCTGCTGTGACCATATCAGTGGTTGTTTCCACCCAATTCTAATGACCTTTCTGCCCAAATTGACATTGATTTTGGGAGTATATGTGTGCGCCATGTGGAGAAATCCTAGCCGGCCCTGGGCCCGAACATGGCGTGCTGCCTCTGGGAGAAAAAACCTGGAAAAGGCCGGGCCTGATCGGTCCAACTCGTCGGGGCCTTCCGCCTCATTCTACCGAGCACTCTGCCCATGTCGATCTTGACTTCGGAAGAAAACTCGGAAGAACTTCATAAAAATCCCGGGAGGCTCACAGCCCTTGAACGGCACCATGCGACCTGGCCCACTCCTCCATAAAACGCCTGACAAAAGCCGAGCCTGCTCTGACCAAATCGGCGTGTATTTCTCTCCAATTCTAACGAGCTTTCTGCCCAAATCGACATCGATTGTGGGAGAATACCGGTGCACCCTCTGGAGAAATCTCAGCTGGCTCTGGGTCCGAACATGGTGTGGAGCCTCTCGGCCCGCTCCAGGAGAAGTCGCCACATTTCCCCCCGGAGTTGATTTTGCTAGAGCCACAATCATCCTTTTATCTTTCCTGGATGCCCATACTCTCATGACACTCTTCATGTGGCCCATTCTGGAAACAAACACGAAGGCAGATGAGGATGGACAAATCTCAGCATAGAGCGGCTGCTCGTGTCACATCTAGACCCAGATGATACAGTGGTGTTCAGCGGGGGAGGCCTCCCTAAGGCCCCCAAGTGCCTGGACAGAACTCACCCCTAATGTTGGATGCTGAGCTTCATTCTTGGATGAACATCCGGGACCTCCTGTAGCCATTGCCATGACAGATGTGTAGTCATAGAACAATTGATTTCTCCAGGTAGATTCTGAAATGATAAATGATTCACTGATAAATGATGGATATTTTTGAGAAAAAGAAATTCCTTCTTGTTCAATGAATCAATATTGATGCAGTATCTCCTTCGTACCAATGTCTAGCTCTGGTACCAGGTGGGAGCTTGCAAAGAGCATGCGGTAGAACCAGTGGGTCCATAATAGGAAGGAACTCAGGTAAGTGCTTAGAGAGTCATGCTGTTCAGTCAGGCCCATTCATGAAGCCCACTGAGAATACACTTATCAGCCAAGATCGAAAAGACAGGGCCAGTGAATCCATCTGTGAGAGGAGTGACAGAGGATATCGATTTTTAATTATCTTGACCCTTAAATATCCACATCAAGAAATATTGTCTCAAGTGTTGCTTGGGAACATGGGGTTCACCTACGTCAGTGTTTGGGTTCCACCTTAACTCGCTCTTGGCAAAATAATCTAAGAAAAGGACTTATTTATGCATGGGCATCTTGCATTGAAAGGCCAATAAATGAACCTTAGGAAACCCAAACCTACCCCTACCCCTAACCCCATAATCTGAAGGCCTGACCATTACCCCTGACCCTAAACGCTGACCTTGCACCTGACACCAACCCTGACCCTAGGTTGGGCTCAGAAGTGTCTGTTCTCCAGAGACATTTTGTCAAACCCCAGGGCCTGGGGACACCCTAGCCATTCCACAGGACTCCCCATGCCACCCACAAGGAAACCATGGTGCTTAGAACTCTGGGGATGATGCAGAACAGGAGAAATCTGCATGCCCAACTGAGGCCACCCCTCATTTTCTGTGGCCCACTGGAGACTATGTCTGACC
>LNAC01000150.1:4739828-4756564 GCA_002007465.1 Ailurus styani | reverse complement strand
AGGGAGGGAAAAATAATGAAACAAGATGGGATGGGGAAGGACACAAACCGTAAGAGACTCCTAATCTCACAAAACAAACTGAGGGTTACTGGGGGGTGGGAGGGTAGGGATAGGGTGGATGGGTTATGGACATTGGGGAGGGTTTGTGCTGTGGTGAGTGCTGTGAAAGATGTAAGCCTGATGATTCACAGACCTGTACCCCCTGGGGCAAAGAATAAAAATAAAATTAAAAAAAAAAAAAAGAATGGTCAGTTCTTGGGCCATACAGATATTAAGAGTCATGTTCAGCTCCCAGTTGACGGGAGGCGGCACGGGGCTCAAGGGCGCGTCTGGCCAGTCACGCCGACCTGGGGGACACCCGTGTAGGCGCAGACCTCCCAGGAGTCAGCGGAACAGGAGCGATGCAGGCGGAGTAGAAACCACGACTGCCCGCTTCCCGCACAGCTTCGGACCAGGCTCAGGCCTTGGGGCCGGAGAAGCCACCCGAGCGGAGACCCTTCTGGTTCCTGCCAGCCTGGAGGCTTCAAGGTTACAGCGATTCCAGTCCCTTGCGCTTGGGAGAGACAGAGGGAAGGAGAGGAAAGGAAGAAAAAAACCCACACACAGGTGTACTGTTTTTTATATAGAATTTGTACAATATATTTCTCTTCATTTGCATATTTTACCCACAACTTAACATCCTTTTTACAGGCTGAAGCCACTCAGCTTGTTATAATCAAAATTCTTTCTTTCAAACAAATAAGAAAAATTCAAAATCGTAAACCCGTAAGAAAACAAATTAAAAACGATGATGAAAATAAGTCACCCCTCCCAGTAGGAGTGGTGTCCATTTGTACAATCTACAGGGTTTGGGTCAGAATCTCTTTATGGATCAGGCACATGTTTTCACGACACCTTATTCTCGCCAGGTTTAGCTCCTGCCTGGGAACTGTGCCTCCGAGAAGGATCAAGAGGAGGCTGGTCTTGGAGGAGTCAGCTCCTTGGGGTGAGCCGAGGCGGGTGCGATGCAGGGCGGCCGGGCTGGGGCGGCGAGCGGGGGAGAGCAGCAGGTGCGTGCCAAGCAGAGTCTGGGCTCACCCTGTGCGGAGTGGGCAGAGAGACCAGAACAGCCAGGCGAGGACAGACAGCATCGGGCGCCTGGCGCTTACTTACAGCTCGGCTCTCGAGCACGAGAGCCAAGTTGGAGGTGACTGGCCCCAGAAGCATGAGCCCGCCCTGCCTGTCTGTCCGGCCAGGTCCGGCAGTCTGGGTCCCAAGGGCTGTGGATGGCGGTGAGGGGAAGTGCTGATGCACGGTCCTGTTTGTCTTCCAGGCCCCCCTCGGC
Source organism: Ailurus styani (assembly GCA_002007465.1). Classification (NCBI taxonomy): domain Eukaryota; kingdom Metazoa; phylum Chordata; class Mammalia; order Carnivora; family Ailuridae; genus Ailurus; species Ailurus styani. The sequence continues at coordinate 4,755,240 of LNAC01000150.1, read as the reverse complement.
AGAGCCGGGGCCCCGACACCAGCTCTGTGACCTCCCTCCGCCCTGGGAGACCTAGCTGGGTTTGGGTGGCACGGACGTGGGGCCTTCTCTGGGGGTGCAGGCAGAGCGGAAGTTGAGAATGGGTTTCTACCACACCGCAGTGCCCGCCTGCCTGCATCCCGACACCGTGGGGGACCCGACCGGGCCCGGGACCTCAGGCATGGGTCCCCAAGTCTCAGGACCCGCCCCCCCATCTCCTTTGAAAGGCCCCCCACAGGACGGCTCCTCGTGCAGCTTGGGGGCCCGAGAAGCAAACTCTAGGGCTGCAGGAGGCCACCGCCCTTCGTCCCCGACACAGAAGTGCGTCTGCAGGAAGAGCCTCCTGGGGCCTGTGGTCTTGAGTCCTTCCCACCCAGAGCCCCGCAGGCAAAGGTCACGTGCCAGTGCCGACCTGCTCAGCGTGGCCCTGGCTGCGAGGAGCCTTCCGTGGGCCGCACGTGGGGCGACGCGCTCCGGCCCAGACGCCGTCCTGAAATGGCCGAGGCGCTCTTCACGCCGACAAGCCCCCCGGAAGCGTGTCCACGGCCCACGTGCCCACCCAGCCTCACACTCCAAAGCATGGCTTTGGAAAGAGAATCACCGTCAGCACTCCAGGGCAAGGCTGCAATCCTAAAAAGGAGAATGGGAAACAGCATTCGCTCCAACTGATGCCGTCACTGCCAGACGGACGACAGCCCGGCAAGCACACAGAGTCCCACAGGTGGATGCGACGGGCTACCGGACCGCGCAGAAGAAATAAAACCATCAGATAGTCTCTGTTTGGTTTTTGGTTTGGGGGTTTCTTTTTTTTTTTTTTTACTTCTAAAATAAGATCCATCTGATAACACTTCAAGTCTGTAAGTACAGAAGCTCTCACAGGAACAGTGTGTCCCCGAGTGACCATTGCATCGGGCCCCCTGGAGGCCTGGCAAGGGAGTCACTTGGTTGCGCTCTGAGAACGTCAGGTGGAAACTGAAATAGGAGAAAACAACGAGACGCAGACGTGCTGGGAGTCAGAGCGCGAGCGATGCACACAGGCGGCCCGCTGGCTGTAACCACGGGCCTGTGTTGTCACCGAGACCTTCCGTGAGACGGCCATGTGCATGCGTGGGGACCAGCAGGTGGCCAGGACAAGCTCTGACCGGCTTTGGTTTGGACTGGCCAGTCTCAAGAAGCAAGAGCGAAGGACGAGCTCCCCGGTCAGGCCGCTGCTGCTCGAGGTCCTGCTGAGAAAGGCCGCTCGGGGCCGACTCTGGGTCCACGTGAAGGCCAAGTGCAGCAGCTGCAGAGACAGAATGCTTTCCAGAGAGGCTCCGTGCAGACCTTCCTGGGCTGACCCTCCGACCAGCCCTGCTTTGCTCCTGCCCACATGCCACGGTGAGGGCAGGCGCTAGCTTGTGGCGCCGCACGTTCTTGGAGGCACCGCTGTTTGGCCTTCTGCTCGGAGTGGAAGTGGGAGCTCAAGGGGAGCCGGGCACGGACGCCACAGGCGCTTTCCTGAACGGGCTCTGATATCCGCGCGGAGCCCCTGTGGACGTGCACGCCACGGCAAAGGCTAACACTCGACATTCCAGAGGCGGGTCGCCTTGTTCGGGTAGTTGATGGCCAGACTGATAGCAGCAATGTTCTGCAGAGCCTGTGGAGGGAGAGAGGGTCACTGCCAAGGTCGAACCAGTCATTTGCTCATTCGTTCCGTGCGAACTGGACGAGACCCCCCGGCCGAGCACCAGGGTCATCGGGGGAGCAGGGGCAGACGTGAGCCAGTGCGGTTCCCCTCACCCAGAGCACCAGCCTTGAATGAGAAACAGATTTTCCCAGGACCCCATGAGAGCTGCCAACACAGGGGAGAAACACGATCACTGCCCGGGAGAGGGGCAGGTGCGATGCTGGTGGGCCCAGAGGACGCGGCGCCCGGGGCATCCGGGCGAGCTCTCTGCAGAGAGGGCAGAGCGCGGAGGAGCAGAAGGGGAAAGCAGTGCTGGGCCACAGCGTGGGAGGGTGCCGGGAGGGGGACCCCGGAGCCAGGCCGAGGCCGCTGTGCAAGCTCAGCGCAGCAAGCGTGGGGACACCCGCAGGCGGCCGAGGCAGAGGCCGGTCCGGCACCGCGGACGGGCCGTGGGGATGCTCGGCGGGAGCCGCGGGCGAGGAGACCAGACACGGGGACGGGCGAGAGGGAGGAGCCCACAGGCGTACACGACATGGAGCCCGGGGTGCCCCAGGTCCCGTCTCGAATGGTCGTCGTGTGGGGGGAAACCGGGCTGGTGGTGGCAGGGCGGGCAGGCACCTGTGAGGAGGGGAGGAGCTCCTAGTCGGCCTGCGGGGCTCAGCGGACGGGGGAGAGGCCCACGCCTCCGCCGGGCAGACTCGCCAGGAGCAGGTGCACCCTCCCACACGCCCCCGGGGCAGCCTCCTGCCTGTCTGCGCTCAGCGTCCCCACCCGCCCACCACGGGAGGCTTGGATCTTCAGGGGCTCTGTGCGTTTACGGCTCTCAGCGTGTGCTGTGCACCTGCGGGTTCCTGAGACCCTTGCAGGGACTCTGCACTGTGGAAAACACGGTCGCCGCGACGCTCAGAGGGTCCTCTGGCCCCTCCCCGTCCACTCTCCCGAGCACACCGCGGAGCCCCCCAGGGGTGACTGTGCGCCCGGACAGGCAGCTGCGGTGCCAGCCCAGGGGGTCCTGCCCAGGCAGACACGAACGACCGCCATCCCCCTCAAGGACGACTGTATTTTGAAAAATACGGCTGTTTCTCACAGTTCCTCTGTATAACACAGAATGTGTTCTTCACGTTAACATGGAATGAGTTTGTTATTTCTTAAAATGAACCGGTGTTTATGGAGAAGCCATCGACAGAAGCTTTCAGGGATCCTCAGTAACTTAGAAGCGTAGACGGATCCTGGGACCAAACCGTCAGGAGCTCTCCTACCAGGGAAGAAAGTGACACCCAAAATTATCTGAACTCTAACTACGGAACCCGCAGCCAAACTCTCAGTTGAAGGCGTCGGCTGTTTGGGTTTCAGACACAAATTCTCGCTGCCACCTTCCAGGCCCACAGTCTGACATGAACGACACCAACGAATGGGCTCAGCGGCGCTCAGACGGCAGAGGGAGGACACGGGGTGGGGGGAGCTCCGTGTCGACCCCAGGGGCCGGGGGCGCCGGCCGGTGGGCTCCGGTGGGGAGAGGGTACCTGCGCCGCGCAGCGGAGAAGGTGGTCGTCCGTGGTCAAGGCCAGCAGGTAGTCGTGCAGCAGGCCGAGCTCCTGGGGAGAGGGCACAGGTGCGCTGTCACCAGACCAGCGCCAGGGGGCGGCCCCCGCAGCCACAACGCCTCGCTCTGCAGGGCACCTCCCGGCGCGACCCCCTCGGGAGCCGCGGACGGCGCTGGACCCGGAGGAGCGCGGTGCCCGGTTCCGGGGGACTCTGCCCTCACTCAGCCACAGGGTCCGTTCCCTCACGTAGAGAATGGGGGGTCAGCTAAGGAATGTGAAAGGCCTTTCGGCTCACGTTCATGGGGCCTCCCTGCTCGCAGGAGGAGAGAACCCATCGGCTGCACCTTCCAGAATTTGCTCTTGTCAAGGACTGACCGAGAGCAGCCCCTCCCCCTAGGCTCCAGGTCCCCCAGGGAGGGTCGGGCGAGCGGAGCAGCGGGGCTTCAGGCCCCCGGGGCAGCCGAGGAGGTGCGGGCAGGCCCTCACCTGGGCACGGTTCTCGGCGACGAAGAAGAGCTCGGTGAGGGCGCGGTGCAGGGGCAGGAGGAGGCCAGGCTGCGTCACGTCCTCGAACAGGCTGTACTCCATGTGCGTGAAGAGCTGCCACAGCGGCTTCAGCAGCGCGAGGTCACAGAGGTCGCTGCAGGGGCCGGGGCGAGACGGGGGACAGACGCCAGCTGCTGGACGCCCCCACGGCCAGCACAGCTGCGCCCTCCCCCAAAGTATTCACCAGCAGCCAAGAACCCCAGGAGGCGGGAGACCCGGGAGCACAGTCACGTCGATCAGCCGCGCGTCTTTAAAACGGCTGCTGTGAAGACTTCCGACGCTGGTGCAAAACTCGCGAGATGGACGTTATGTGGAAAAAAGCAACACGTAAAACTGCACGTACAAGATAAAACTAAACACTACCGCACGCACAGTATCGTGTGACCGTGTCCAAATACACACAAGATGTTTTCCATGGTTGTCTCTGTCAGTTTCCTAGATTTCCTTTCTTTTCTTTTCTTTTCTTTTTTTAGATTTCATTTATTTATTTGAGAGGTAGAGACAGAGAGAGACAGCATGCGTGAGCAGGGGGAGCTGCAGGCAGTGGGAGAGGGAGAAGCAGGCTCCCCGCTGAGCAGGGAGCCCAATGCGGACTCAGTCCCAGGACCCTGAGATCATGACCTGAGCCGAAGGCAGATGCTTCACTGACTGAGCCACCCAGGCGCCCCAAGATTCCTAGATTTTCTGCAACGTTCGTTGCTTCAACAGAGAAGAGAAGATTTAAAAGAGAGTGATGACCAAAATTCCAACCTTAGGCTCATAAAGCGCAGGAAATGTGCTAATGAGGGTGCTCAGGCCAGAGCCCTTTGCAATTCCCTGGGCCTCCAGCGAGAGACTCACTGACATTTCTGACTCAGGGGATGGGCTTTTCATTCCACTTCCACATCCTTGAGAGGAGAAAAGTTATGAAGCAAATAATATTCTGGGCCTCACTACATGACTTTGCTTTTACAATCTTAAATTTTGCCTTTTCTCTTTAACGTATGACTTTGAAACGCACTCTGTACATTCACTCTTGGAGCCAAGCGCTTTCTCCCAGAGCAGTAAGTCTTCCTGAAGTGCAGCAAGGGGACCGCTCGGTGGGACTTCCGGAGACAGCTCTGCAGCGGAGCTGTCGGGACAGTGCTCGGGGAGCGAAGTGCCTGCACTGCAAGGCTCGCACGTCCCCCGCGGCTGCCTTCCCCTCCGCCCGTGCAGTCCCCGCCAGGACTGAGGAAGCTCAGCGCACTGTGTAAGCGCACCCACGACGCGCTGGGAAGGGCCCGGCCGTCGGAAGACGGTTTCAAACCCATCACTCAACCGGACAGAAGTGGCTTTCATGAGAACAGAACTGAGCCCCTGCGGGGGAAGGGACCCTTCCTCGCACGGGACATAGTGGCAACAGCAACCCCAGTCCGCTTACCCCTCCCTCTGCCGGCCTGCGCACAGACGACTGCTCTCCCTGACTCGGAGAGCCCTTCGTTCATCCAACTACAGAGATGCCCTGCTACTCTGACTGGCACCCTGTGTCTGTGTGGGGGGCGGGGGGCTGAGTGGCTCAGCCGTGTAAGCATCTGACTCTTGATTTTGGCTCAAGTCATGACCTCAGGGCTGTAAGATCGAGAGCCCCCATCAGGCTCTGCACTGGGCACGGAACCTGCTTATGATTCTCTCTGCACACCCCGTCCCCCCCACCCCGCCCCACCCCTGCTCACATGCTCTCTCTCTTTCTCTCTCAAAAAGAAAATGCTCGAGAGGGACACTGAACTCCAGACAAGCAGGGTCTGACTGTGTGCACGATGTGTGTGGCTTGGTTGCCAACACCTGCCCTCCAAGACGAGGAATAGGGCTATATGTCTTTAATCGCCACTTCTGCTCAATACCCTATGGAAGGCCCTGATTACTGCAAAAAGGCAAAAAGGCAAAAAGGCAAAAAAAAAAATTCTTCTAAGGATCGAGAGGAAGAATTAAAACCCATTATTTGTTGATGACATGACTGTGCTCTGAATAATCTACACACACTCTCTTCAAGTTAAGAAACAGAGCACGGTCATTATATACAAAGGAAATACACAAAAATTAATTATATGTGAGCAGAAACCATTAGAAATAAGAATTCTAAAACACCAATTACAACGGCATCAAAACCATCAACCATCTAGGGATAAACTGAAGGGAACGTGATGCAGGGCATCTACACAGAAACCCGTAAGACGTGACTCAGAGCTGAGCAGCGGAGGACTGCAGGGAAAAGGCGCCAGGACTTCACGGCTGTGGGTTAGGGGGCTCAGTGCTGTAAAGAGTCAAATCCCATCAGGTCAGAGGAGGCGTGTGCATATGTGCGTGGACAGAAGCACGTGGATTAGGGACACTCTGAGGTACTGGAAGTTCTGGCCAGAGCAAACAGGCAGGAAACAGAAACAAAAGGGCAACTACATTGGAAAAGAAGAGGTAGAACAGACTGTGCACAGACGACACCCTGGACAGAAACACTGAAGACGCCACAGAAGAAACGTTAGCACCAACAAATACAGTAAAGCCATAGGGCACAAAACCAATACAGAAAAACCAGCTGCTTTTCTACACACTCACAATGAGCTATCAGAAGGAGAAATTAAGGAAAGAAACCCATTTACAATGGGCTAAAAAAGAATAAAACACTTAGAAATAAATTTTAACAAAGGAGGTAAAAACAGTCTACACACTGAAAACTGTGGAACACCGATGACAGAAACTGGAGAAAACACAAGTGTAAAAGGTGATCCATGATCAAGGCCCAAAGAATACCGTTACAACGTCATGCCACCCAAAGCAATATACAGAGTCCACGTAGCCCCTACCCAAATCCCCACAGCATTTTCACAGAAATAGGAAAAACAACCCTAAAATTCACATGGAACTACAGAAGACCCTGACTACCCAAACCAATCTTCAGAGCAAACCTGAAGGCCTCACACGTTCTGATTTTAAACCATAATACAGTGCTACAGTAATCCAAACCGTAGGACACTGGAATAAAAACAGGCATAAAGACTGATGAACAGGATGGACAACCCAGAAGTAAACCCATGCATATATAGCCAATTGATTCTAACAAAGGTGCGAAGAATATGCAATGGGGAAAGGACAGTCTCCTCAGCAAACGTGTTGGGAAAACTGGATGGCCACCAGCAAGAGCACGAGACTGGATCCCTCCCTTACACCACACACAGAATCAGTTCAAAACAGATTATAAAGACTTGAATGAGAGACCTCCAATGGCAAAACTCCTACAAGAAAACATAAGGGCTAAGCTCCTTGACATTGGGGTTGGCAATGATTTTTTCAAATTTGGCACAAAAGCAAAAATAAGTGGGACTACATTAAACTAAAAAGCTTCTGCGAAGCCAAGGAGACCATCAACGAATGAAAGGGGACTCTAAGGAATGGGAGAAAACATTTGTAAACCACAGCTGATCAGGGGTTAAGATCCAAAATATACAAGGAACTCATAGGACTCAATTTCAAAAGAACCCAAACAACCCAATTAAAATAGGGTCCAAGGACCTTAACAGACATTTTCCCAAAGGAGACATGCAGATGGCCAAGAGACACATGGAAAGATAGGGGCTCCCATCACTCATGATCAGGAAAATGCAAATCAAAGCTAGAACCAGATATTGCCTCATGTGTGTGAGGGGGCCGCCATCAGAGAGACGGGCGACATCCGGTAGGGGCGAGGACGCGGACAAAGGGGACCCCTGGTGCACTGCCGGTGGGCATGCACAGGCAGCCACCGTGGAGACCATGACGGCGGCTCCTCGAGTAATCACACCCGGAACTATGATGGCGTCCAGCGACCCCACTACTGGGCTTACAGCCAAAGCACGTGAGTCATTACCTCAAAGAGATGCCTGCACTCCAGCATTCACAACAGCCAAGGCACGGAAATGAGCGGAGTGCGTACTGAGGGAAGAGTGGAGACAGCAGACGTGGTGCACGTATGCACACAACGGAGTGTTCTTCGGCCACGAAATGAAGGAGACCCCGCCGTCTGTGACAACACGGACGGCCTGGACGGCATCAGGCTCAGCAGCATAAGCCCAAGAAAGATAAACCCTCGGTGATCTCACGTCCACACGGAAACCAAAACCAACCAACCGAACTCGTGGACACAGAGAGCAGAACAGTAGTCGCCGGGGGCTGGGGGTGAGCGGGATGGGGAGAGGCCGGTCAAAGAACAAACCTCCAGCTGTGAGACGGATAAGGTCTGAGGGTCTAACACACAGCAGGGGGAGGACAGCTGACGATGGCAGCCAGCGCTGCATCACTGAACGGAAATTGGCTGAAAAGCCAGTTTCAGCAAGAGAGGAGACCTCAGTGCTGTCCACACAACAGCAGTAACCACCCAAGGGGCTGGGTGCGTTAACTAACCAGACGGCGGCCCTTTCACAACGTGGACATATGTGAAATCATCCCCTTCCATGCTTCAGATATGTTACAATTTTGTCAGTGACACCGCACGAAGGCGGGAAAAACAAGAGAAGCGAAGCAATCAGCTCTAAGGCACACAGGGGAAGGCAGGGTCGGGGCGGCCGGGACGGTGAGGAGGAACAATGGGCTCATCTGACGAGAGACGCGCGTGTGTCATCAAGCCACAACACTGAGGACAGCGCGGCTCCGGCACGAGGAACCAAACAGACCAGGGCTACGGAGGAGACCAGACACGGATGCAAGCGCACGCAGACACCTTCTTGGTGACAGGGGTGGCGCTGGAGTGAGGTGAGGGGAAAGATGCTCTTTGGGGTCGTCGGGTGGAGACTCATGTTCCAGTGACTAATCCTGACCCAACACTTCCATCGCGCGCAGAAGTCATTCCGTGTGGAACGTAAGCTGCACAGGACAGAAGAAACAAGCTCAGAGAACACAGGAAATATCGTCACGACCGCAGGTGCAGTATGGCGAGCACGTCCTAAACAGGACGACAAGAGCACTACCAGTGAAGAGAAAAGACCGGTGGTGAACCGGAAGCCATTCAAACCAGAACTTCTTTCCACCAGCACGGACAGAGAAGGGACGAGCCCCCCCGCAGGCCCCACGGGGGACAGCTCACCTGTGGCTGCAGCATCGGACAATCCTCAGGAGCAGGTGGATGGCCTTCAACCGCTGGTGACCCGTCTGGCAACAAGCCACACCCACCAGCCACTCCCACATCTTGGCCAGCGGCAGGTGCGGCACGACTCTTTCTTCTGACAGCATCTGCTTCAAAATCTCGAAGCCTGGCCCACACCCACAAAGCACAGGCACTTTAGAAACAGGAGCTGCCGGACTCTCCGTGAACAGAATGAAACAACTATGGTCATTTAAACTTCATAAAAGTGACACGGGACATGTTCGGCTTCTCCCTTTGGCAGCGCGCCCGGGGAGTTCTAAGGGAAGGGACTTCTGTGGCCCCGCGGGCAGCTCTCCCGTCTGTCCGCTCGCGCCGACCGCCAGCTGTCCCGGCACGCTCGGAGGGACGTGTGTGCAAGTCCCGGGGAAAAGCACCCGCCTTGACTTTCGCAGACACCAGTGACATTACAGAGGGTCCCCGGCCAGCAGAGCCTGCGGACGACGAGCGCAGCGCACACACCTGTCTGGAATCGGCCCAGGTGTCCCGCCGTCACAGTGAATTTGTAGCCCCACTCCGTGTTGCTCATGTCAGAGGTGAAGCGGTAGTACAGAGTGTCCCCTGCGTCACACGAGAATCAGAAACAGCTCAGACACCTCGGCAACAGGGAAGCCACACGCTCCTGAGGAAGAAGGCTCACCCGGGGCGACGCCCCCCTCCCCCCCCCAGCGTCCCTCTCCTCAGAAGTGAGCGGAGACACGCCGCGGGAAGGCTCTAGAAGACCGAGGACACGCCGACTACCTGGGAGCTCGAAGTCCTTCCACTTCTGCTGGGACCCGCTGAAGGTGTGCCGGTCCTGCTGGAAGTCGCTGCTGCTAGACACGGCCAGCTCGTCGCAGCCTTCCTCCGTGCTGCACTGCGGGTCGAACTTGACCGAGAGGTAGATCGCACCGGGGATGTGCACTTTGTCCTGGGGAGGGACACTCCTGTCATCCGAGGGCTCCTCGCGGGCCACGTCCCGCAGCCCTGAGACGGGGACGGGGAGCACGCGCCTGCGCAAGGAGGAGAAGGGCAGGGGTCTCCGCGGTGCGGCCCCGCCATCAGTAGACAGTGCGGCCGGGGCTGAGCCCAGGCCCACACGCGGAGCCACGGTCGGAGATGCCGGGGATTCCCTGCAAGGACCTCGTGGCCGGAGAAGTGACGTCCTCCCCCCGGGCCCAGGGGCCCACCGCTTCCTATCAAGTCAGCTCGGCAGGCTGGGTGGTGGGGACTCGCTGGCTCGGGGGAGGCAGACGGCTGCCTAGACACGGAGGGCTGCCCGGGGGAACAGCCAGCGCGACGCGCATGAGACTCGCCACAGCCCTCGCAGGTCGGGCCCGCCGCGTGCCCGGGACGCACCTCGAAGTTGGTGTTATTGCTGTAGGGGTGCCTGGACTCCCGGACCTGCACGTCCGTCCCGGGCTCCTCCATGAACTGGCAGGCGGCCAGGGCCATGGTGCCCAGCATGCTGCCTCGGCAGCCCTGGAGCACCTTCCGCAGGATCTGGCAGGACGGGAGGCAGGAGCGTCAGAGCCCAGGGCAGGAGGAAGGACAAGTCGCGGCCCATCCAAAGGCGCTGGCTTCCCCCGCCCGCCCCCCGACCCGAAGCCAACTCCTCCAGCCACCTCTCACCGCGGGGGGGCCGGGACGCCTCCGCCTCAGTCCTTCCTGAAAACCCCACTTCTGGGTGCGCTGAGAAAGCCACCAGAACCAATCAGAGGTGGTCCCGGGCCCTGAAGAGTCCCGAGCCGAGCAGGGGAGGGACGCGCAGAGAAGCAAGGACCGCACAAGGGGACACGTGCCAAGGAGGCGTGCAACTGGGGGCTCCGTGGGGCAAGGATGGGGGGAGGCACTTCCGAGTAAGAGGAAGGCTGCAGCAGAGCCGCCCGGTCCTCCGAGGCTGTGCGGGGGGAACAGATCTAGGGGGACTCAGAAACCAGTGGTGTTCTTCGACAGGCAAATGAAGGATGAGAAGATAAACCCCCTTCCGGAGGAATCCCTCGCAGGGCACGCGTGCGTGCGTTTGCGTGTGCACCGTGTGCGTGTGCTTGAGGGTGCACCGCGTGCGTGCGTGTGTGCCAAGGGGGCAGGAATGAAGAAGGCGGCAGCAAATGTGACTCAAGATCTTTGCACTTGGAAGCTGGAAGGTGGTGACGAAACTTCCCGGCTCAGCTGCAGGAGGCGCCCCTGGCTTCCTGTCCCGGCCCCCCCGCCCCACCCAGACCTGGCTGTGTTCTGCTGTGCGGCCCCTCTGGGGGCGTTCACCCTGGGAATCGCTGCCCCCGGCCCCACTCTCAGAGACCACGTTGAAGATTTGACTTAAGAACAGAACCAGAGACCTGGAAACTCAGAACCGGAACGTGGGCTTAGACTGCAGACCCCACACCTGCCTTCTGGAGGCCGGGGGCCTTGACCTCACTTCCTCAAGACAGAAGTCTCCCCGGTTACGGTGTGGCAGGTGCAAGTGACCCAGGGCCGACATTCCAGAAACTAGACCCAAACACCCTGGAGGCTCCCTGTACCACGGGGAAAGGCCATCCGCCGTAATTCCCCGCGTCCCCTGGACCTGGCACTAGGTGAGAAGAGACGGGCCAGGCCCAGTGCAGAGTCAGGCTCCGTGGGATTGCAGTGTCACGTGCCCTGCCCTCCACGTACCAGGTCTGCCACGCCCCCGCCCGGCCCACACAGGTGAACCCCCTCCAGGGAGGCCCCCGCCAGAGGAAGCAGGTTCAAAGGTGAGGGCGGGGGGCCGAGGAGGAACGAATCGGGTGGGCGCCCAGCCCGGCCTGCTAACAATCACCTTCTCCCACTGATGCTTTTCTTCCAGCTGCATGAACATGTCCAAGATGTAGGTCATGTGGGCGGGGCCGCTGAGCTCCAGGGTGTCCTCGCTCACCGGCACGTGGCCCGGCCACTCGGCGAGCAAGGAGGCCAGCACGTGGCGGGCGTACAAGACGGCCGTGGCCTCGTTGACGCGGAACAGGTAGTCCCGCACGGCTCTCTTGCTCTTGCAGTTCAGCTCCTTGTGCAGGAGGGCGGCGCTCTTGCTGCGCCGCTGCTTGGCGTAGCTCTGCTGCAGCTCGCTCTCCGTGCTGGCGATGAGCTTCTGGCTCACCGGGTTCGATTCGGCCGTGGCCTGGTCACAGCGTGCGGGCCGGGCCTGCAAACCAAGACCACCGTCACCGCCGCCTGCCCCTCAGCACGGGTGGGGGCAGGGCCCAAGGGCGGACGTGCCGCGTCCAAGGCGGAAGCCACCTACCAAACACGGCAAGATAATCATGTCTGTATCCACGGCCTTGGCACTCTGCTCCTCCAGTCTCAGACCCCTGCTGGGCTGCCACCTCTGAGCCAGGGTCCGAATCCTTTCATCCGTGGTGAGCTCGTCCCCATCGAACCTGGAGTGAAGGGGCACAAGGCTGGGCACACACATCACAGAAAGCTAAGAGTTCGCCCCGCAGTGAAACCCATCGGGAGTACTGACCCACGTCACCGTGCTGTCCCTGCTCTGCAACGACGTTACCGCCCCCGGTTGGGCCGCCTGGACTCCCAGCACTCACGGACGCACGCACACAGACGTGCGCAGACACCCCAGGGCCCGAGTTCGCAAACATCCCTTGGGACCTCAGAAACAGGGTTTCCGGAAGCTTCGGCAGAATACACAACTAGCCAGCTGGCGACAGGGTCTCCAGCCCCTCCTCACCTAGACAGCGTGATGCAACTAGGTCCTCGCCCACAGGAGGCCGTGAGCCTTCCCACAAGCAGCTGGGCTGAGGGTGCCCTCCCTCTACCTTCCCCCATCCCCCGGGCTGGAACACAGGGGGGTATGGGTGAGCCGTGTGAAAAAGGCGGGGGAAACACCCTCGAGGACACGGGGTCCTTCAGAGACGAGAGCTGCCTACCCAGCCTGGACTGCACGAGAGAAGAAACCCATTCTATCCTCCTGACCCGACATTTGCGGGTGTCCTCGTCACAGCAGCTTTACTGCGCCCGCCTTCCTTTCACAAAGGGTTTGAGGCAATGTACAAAAAGTACAGGAAAATAGAAACACAAGATAAAAACATCAAAGAACTGAACTGGAACTGAATGTAAGTCAGAGTAAGGAGTCAAAACTGGGACATGACAGAGGGAGACATGAGCTGTGACAGGTAAAGGGCCGTGACATCGGGGAGCTGGGCCCAAGAACCAGGCTGAGCTTCCCGGCCCGGAGAAGGGAGTATCATGAACTTGCTAACAACCCTGGAAATCCATGAAGACAGCGTGCAAACAGCCCTCTGGCCGGAAGGCCCCAGGAGGACGTCTGGGAGAAGCCTTGGCATCCGCCTCAATGTCCACTAACAGAGGGACACACAGCACAGCTCAGAGGACGCAGGCAGTGGGCAGGGTCGGCACACACGGCACGGCACGAAGGACTGCGAACCAGGTCTGCGGGCCGGCCTCGCCCGAGTTTCTGCCCAGAGCTCGCGGGCAGGAGGCCACGCGCTACCCCCCTGCTCCCCCGCTCGCCACACGTCAGCGGCATCTCGGTGTCCCTCACCTCTTCTGAACCTCCAGGAAGAAAGAGTCAGTCCTCTTCATCTGCAGCTCGTAGATGGCCCGCAGGATGTGCAGCGGGGCGCTGAGCGCGTCATGCGCCATCTGGAGGCCACGGGAGGAAGCACAGCGCACACGGGACTCAAAAGGGGTAAGAGGGTTACCATCTCAAGACCCCAGGGGGTCATTTCTGAACATCGTGGGGCCACTGAGAGCAACTGAAACCATAAACTCTAGAAGGTGAGCTGCAGAATCTGCTCTGCGATCATAATTTCCCAGGAAACACGCAGCACGGCCACGCCAGACGGCCACACGCGCCGCCGGCAGCTGACAGCTCCCACGCACCGCCGGAGCCACCGCCAGCCTCCCTGCGGCTGCCACGCACAAACTCCGGCGACCTGCACAGTGGTCCAGACCCGTGCCTGCTCTCCTGATCCCGCCCCACACTGTCCTTCCTGCAGTCCGTGTTCCAGGAAGCACGTGTCCCCAGGGACCTCGGAGAATAGCTCAGAAGCCATGAGTGGACGCCACGCATCCATGGGCTGCAAACGATGAGCAAAACTGCTTGAGCTTATGTCACGCGAGAGACGACCTAAAACTGTTAGGCCCAAAAAGCTTAAAAACGACGGCTGGGAGGATTTCTCTGTTCTTCTGGATCAATTCTGCACAATTCAGACCGCGTCTTCAGGAAGCCACCTCTCAGCACGTCAGACTGAGGCATTTTCGCATGGAGGCAAAAGCGCCGGTACAAGCCGAAAAGAACCCAGCCCTTGGCTTCAGCACGGCCCCGGAACTCACCAAGAAGCATATTCGAGTGGGCTCATCCAGGCTTTCCAGGGGGTCCAGCTTCTTCTGCTCCGGCTCAGTGCCCTCCACCTCCTCCTCGGGGTCCCCTCGCTCGTCTCGCTCCGGGGCCGTGTGCTCGGCCAAGGTGTGGGTCTCCTTCGACGAGTACAGCATGATGGACAGAATCTACAGACAGAAAACCAGGCAGGGCAGGGCTGTCGGGTTCCGTGGGTGAGAATGTCACACAGATCTTTAAGCCTCAAATGGTAGAAGATATTTGACCTAACTTTTTTAAAAGATGTAAGGACTCACACGAAGAATGTAAAATTAGCAACAAAAGAAAAACATGAAAACATATCCTATTTACCGGTAATCAGAGACATGCTAGCTCAAACTCGGAGGGACCTCTGGTGCTGAGGACCCGGGCTGGGATCACTCTGAGAACACGTTTTGGCGAAGTGCAAAGAGCAAGAGCAACGCCCACTGCCTCTGACCCGGCCGGCAACTCCCCTTTTAGGAATCACATCAAGCATGTCAGGCTCGGCGAGGCCGAGACCCACCTTTCGTGTGTCCCTGGTAGCCGTCACGCTGGGGGCCATGAAGACTGCCCAGCGATTCAGGGCAGTGGCCGCCGCATGCGCCCGCGGCATCGGAGTGCCACACACGGTGCCATCTGCGTCTACACGTGTGACAGCAAAGCAGATGGAAACAACTAGAATAAGGCCCACAGAACATACCAATGGTGGTTGTGTTCATGGGGCAGAATTCGAAGTTTTTCCTCCTTTTCTATATTTCACATTTTCAGCAAAGTAGTTCTATTATTTGAATGATAAAAAAAATTTTAATTTAAAATGTAAACGTTCTGAGGGTTGCTGGGGAGCGGGAGGGTAGGGATAGGGTGGCTGGGTGATGGACACTGGGGAGGGTTTGTGCTGTGGTGAGTGCTGTGAAAGGGGTAAGCCTGATGATTCACAGACCTGTACCCCTGGGGCAGATAATTAAAAAACAAGAAGAAGAAGGAGGAGGAGGAGGAGGAGGAAGGAGAAGGAGACGAAGACAAAGACGAAGAAAATGTAAACGCTCTTCCTCGGAAGGAGAGCCCCGATGCTCCCCAGGCTTCCCCCTAGTATATTCCGGCAGCGCGTCCCGAAGCCTGCGCGTGCCCTCCCGGACCCCAGAGAGCGGCCCCGGCGCTCCGGCCTCCGCGCCCCCGGC
>LNAC01000150.1:4721938-4738901 GCA_002007465.1 Ailurus styani | reverse complement strand
TGCCAGGCCGCGCGCACGCCCCCCTTCGCTCGAGGCCGGGCCACGGCGCTGCGCGGGCTCGTGCTGCTCGACAAACACGAAAACAGGGACGCCGCGACAGAAAGGCCTGTGCCCTCGGGGAGCTCATTTCCCCTTTGCTACTATAACTGAACAAGCGAGTCAGGAACGGCTTGTGATAAGTGCCTCGGAGACCACGACCAGCAGCTGCGCGGCCTCGGTCCCCTCACCACGAGCACGCAGGCCGGGCCCGGAGCTGGACTGCCAGCCGGGCCGGCTCCTGCTGCTGCCTGAGTCCTCCTGTGGCCGCCGGGGCAGTTCTGCCAACGTCCTGGGACTCACCAACTTCCACCCAGAAACCCTTCTTCCACGGCTACTTCTGGGGGGAAGACCACCCTAAAAGGGCTCCCTTCCCCTGTCCGGCCCCTCGCCTTCCCCACGAGTCAGGGCCTCCGGTCTGCACGCCAGGTCTCCTCACCCAGCTCCTCCCACCCCAACCGCCGAGCCTTTCGCTCCGAGTTCCATCGGATTCCGGGCCCCTTTGCTCTCCTCTTCCTCCTGCCCCGGTTCAGAGGGAAGTGAGAAACCATTCCTTCCCGTTTCTTCCCACCTTCCAAGGTCACATGCCCACCAGGCAAACACCTGGTTCCACGAAATAGTACTAAAAGAGTACAAACAACCAACTGGGATAATTCTGTTTCTTCCTCAGAGCTATCCTGGTGCGAGACCTCGAGCATTCCTGAACGTCATCAGGACCCTTTGGCTGACCATCCTCGAGACCAGACGGCAGCTCCTTGGAGTAAACGCCCTGCAGATGCTCGAGGACAGCGATGCATAAGCCAGGGGAAGAAGGTCACGGTTACCTTCAGCGTTTTGTAGAGTCCTTTGAGGGCCAGGGACAGGACCCAGGTGGCTTCCACTGCCTCGGGACACTGGCTATCCACGCTGGTCTGCAGGAGGTGGCTGGCGATAAGGGCAAAGTGCTGGCAGTACTGGTTGAGCTGGGCCTGCGAGCTGCCGCACTCCTGTCCCTGCTGGACCAGCTGGTAGTCCTTCACTGGAGGGGAGGGCGGGGGGAAGAGACGGGGCACACAAGGACAGTTAGTGCTGCCGGCAGCTACGTCTCTTCCCCCATGAGGTGCTTTACTGAAGGAAGAACCACAGACCTCAAAACACAGATCTCCCCGGCTGCAAACTCGGCTGGAATAGCTAAGGCTGGTTTGCAGGTGAGCACTGAGATGGCACTGGGCCACCTAGCCATCAGGCAACCGAGAGACACAGTGTCCGTTCCTACTACTGTGCACAAGCAGGTTGTCTCCAAGTGCTCCGGGAACGTCTTAAATACAGCTCGCGGGCGCAACTTCCACTCCCAGACAAAACTGACACAGTCTGGACTGACGTTCCTCTCTTAAGCAGCCAGAACACTGAAAGAGTACACGGAACAGTGGTTTGCAGACAGGATGCAACGAGCAGCACAGGACCACGATCCCTGACAGAAAGGACATAAACCGGAGGACCCTTCCAACAGCCTGGCTTTCTGGAGACTATTTCCAAGCTGCAGAACAGGGACTTTCTAGAATTATAACCAGAGTCCTGTAGCCTCCATGAACTGATGAGAAAAAGGTGAGTTCAGGTAAGTCAAGGCAGCTAGAATTTTATGGGGCAGCATATCGCGAAGAAGGGCGAGGCACAGAGACAGAGAGGGTATGGGGCACCTCTCCAGACTGCCACCCGAGCTTCCTCGCGCATCTGTGGCGGAGTGTGAGCCACCTAGTTCTGGGAAAGAACTACCAAAAAGCAGTAGGATGAACAATTGCTGGAGCTCACACAGACCTGGGAATCTTCTGGCTTCCCCTCACCCAGCATCCTCGTGGATGCCCGTGGAGGTGTCCTAGCTGGGGGCAAAGCGACTCTCTGAAGACATAATAGTTGAAATTTTTCTGAATTTGATAGAAACCATAAATCCACAGATCAAGGAGCTCAATAAACCCCCAAGAAGAAGAAACAAAGAAAATCACGTCAAGGCACATCCTAAACAAAATGCTAAAAACCAGTGGCTAAGAAAAAATTCTTAAAGGCAGTCAGAAGAAAAAAAAAAAAAGACACATTTGAAGAGTAACAGAGAATAACAGCAAACTTGCAGCCAAAACTATGTAAGCCAGAAGAAAATGGATCAAAAACTTTAAAGTATTCAAAGAAGAAACTCCTGGCCTAGAATTTTGTATGCAGCAAAATCACCTTTCAAAGATAAAGTCAAAATAAATATTTTTTTGGTTTGGTAGGACACACCAAACCAAAAACTCTAGCAGCAGACCTGTGATACAAGAAATGTTAAGGGGAGTTTTTCAGGCCAAAGAAAAATGATGCCAGATAGATACCTGCACTTACACAAAGGTATGAAGAGTACCAGAAATGGTAAATATGTGAGTAAAGAGAAAGACACTTTTCTCATTTTAAAACCTTTCTTAAAATATCTTTTTGTTATTTTTTATTTTTTAAACAAGAGTTCTTAAAGACTTATATATTTATCTGAGAGACAGTGAGAGAGAGCATGTGTGCGCACAAACAAGTCAGGGACTGGGGGGCGCAGAGGAAGAGGGAGAGGGAGTCTTAAGTAGATTCCGTGCTGAGCACAGACCCTGATGCAGGGCTCGATCCTATGACCCTGAGATCATGACCTGAGCCAAAACTAAGAGTCAGATGCTTAACCAACTGCAGCACCCAGGCGCCCCAAAATATCTTTTTATTTTTTACTTATTATTTTTTGAAATATAAAATTTTCATTTTTATTTTTTCTTTAAACATCGGACTTTTTAAAGCAAAAATATATAATGTATTATTCTGAGGTTTATAACATGTAGAAGTAAAATGCATGATGGTGATAGCACAAGAGTAGGGGAATAGAAATAGAACATCTATGGTTCCTCGGTGTATGTTAAGTGATAGAATGTTATTTGAAGGTAGACTAGGATGAATTAAAGGTAAATATTATAAACCCTAAAGCAACCACTAAAAAAGTAATCTGAAGGTAAACTATAGTAAACCCTTGAGCAACCACTGAAAAGATTAAGAGATAAAGTTAGGGCGCCTGGGTGGCTCAGGGGGTTAAGGCCTCTGCCTTCGGCTCAGGTCATGATCTCAGGGTCCTGGGATCGAGGCCCGTGTCAGGCTCTCTGCTCAGCAGGGAGCCTGCTTCCTCCTCTCTCTCTGCCTGCCCCTCTACCTACTTGTAATCTCTCTCTGTTGAATAAATAAATAAAATCTTAAAAA
The DNA here is from genome assembly GCA_002007465.1 of Ailurus styani. Taxonomy (NCBI): domain Eukaryota; kingdom Metazoa; phylum Chordata; class Mammalia; order Carnivora; family Ailuridae; genus Ailurus; species Ailurus styani. The sequence goes on along the minus strand of LNAC01000150.1, from coordinate 4,735,634 downwards.
AAAAGAGAGAGATAAAGTTAAAAACCAACAGCGGAAATAAATGGAGTCATTAAAAAAAGCAAAAAAACCTTCAATCCAAAAGCAGGGGAAGTAGAAGAAAAGGAACGACAAACAAGGGAGGCGAATAAAAAACAATCAGAAGACAGGAGATTTAAACTAAATCGTCTTGATAACTGCATTAAATGGGAATACTCTAAACATCTCAATGAAAAAGCAGAGGTTGTCAGACTGGATTAAAAAAGAAAATCCCACTATGTGCTATCTATAAGAAATCCACTTTAAACATAAAGACACATCCAGGTTAAAGTGAGAGCATTCAGGGCCACCTGGGGGGCTCAGTCAGTGAAGCGGCTGCCTTCAGCTCAGGTCATGATCCCAGGGTCCTGGGACTGAGTCCCGCATTGTGCGCCCTGCTCATCAGGGGAAGTCTGCTTCTCCCTCTGCTTGCTGCTACCCCTGTTTGTGCTCTCGCTCACTTTTTCTCTCACTCTGACCAATAAATAAATCTTCTTTTTAAAAGTGAGAGTGTATATACCATGCAAATGTGAGTAATAAGACAAAAACTAGAAAACGTACATAAATACCAGAGTCAATTTCAGAACAAGGAATATTATCAGAGACAAAAAAGGGCATTTTGTACTGAATTGAAAAAGAAACAGTCACGGTTACAGATGTCAATGCTCCTCTCTCGGTATCATTAGGACAGACAGAACATCAGTAAGAGCAGAAGACTTAAAAACACCGTCAGCTGGCTTGACGTGAGTGACACCTACAGCCAACTCCTCAGTGCACAAATCTCTTCAAGTGCACACAGAACCTTACTCCAAACAGATCAGATTCTGGACCATAAAACAAGTTTCAGTAATCTTAACAGGACTAAAATAATCCAAAGTAGGTTGTCTGACCCCAAGGCAATTAAACTTGAATTCAATAATAAAAACATGTCTGGAACAGCCTCCAAATATTTGTAAATTAAACAATAAACTCTTAAATAATCCACAAAACAAAGAAAAAAATCTTAAGATAAATAGAAAATATTCTGATCTGAGCAAAAACGGTAAGGTAAATGCTATCAGAAATTATGGATGTAGGGGTGCCTGGGTGGCACAGTCGGCTGAGCATCTGATTCTTGGTTTTGGCTCAGGTCGTGACTTTAGGATTGTGAGATCAAACCCTATGTCAGGCCCACACTCAGTGGGGAGCTGCTTGAGACCCTCTCTCTCCCTTTCTTTCTGCCCACCCTCCCCAGGATCTTTCTCTTTAAAATAAATAAATAAATCTTTTAAAAAATTATGGACGCAGCTAATGTCATTCCTAGAGGTAAATTCATAGCATGACGATGCTTCTATCAACAAAGAAGAAAAACCTCAAATCAGTGATGTAGACTTCCACCCTAAAAAATTAGAGAAAGAAAAAACAGCAAATGAAAGCCAAAGCAAGAAGAAACAGGAAATTAATACTGACAAGGACAGCAATCAATGAAGCAGAAACAGAGAAATAACAGAGAAAAAAAATCAATGAAAACAAAAGATGGTCCTTTGTAAAGATCAAATACATTGATCAGGGGCGCCTGGGTGGCTCAGTGGGTTAAGCATCTGCCTTTGGCTCAGGTCATGATCCTGGGTCCTGGGATGAGTCCCGCATTGGGCTCCCGGCTCAGTGGGGAGCCTGCTTCCTCCTCTCTCTCTGCTCCCCACTTGTGTTCTCTCTCTCGTTCTCAATCTATCTCAAGTACATAAATAAAATCTTTAAAAATACATATATTGAAAAAAATAAAAAATAAAAAATAAAAATACATATATTGATGAATCTCTAGTGAGACACTCTAGAAAACAAGAGAAGACATAAAGTACCAAATTCAGGAATGAGAGAAAGCAGCTGCTACCCCATGCCGGATGAAGAGAAATCAAAGATCTCAACTCATTCCATAAATAAAGGGAGGCATATACAGTGCTCATGGGTCATGGTAAGATGTCATTTCTCCCCAAACGGATATACAGACTCCATGGTTTGTTTATAGAAACTGACAAGCTGATTCTAAAATCTACACAGAAAGGCAAAGGAACTAGACTAGCCAAAACAATGCTGACAAAAGAGTAACAAAGTTGGAAAACCTGATTTGGAGACTTAGCATGACTCTGTAATGGTCAAGAGAATGTGGTATTCAAGTAAGGACAAACATACAGATTAACGGAATATAACAGAACCCATAAACAGACACACACACACACACACACACGTGGGCCAACTAATCTCCAACAAAGGAGTCAGGAGAATTCAATGGAGAACCAGTGCGCTCAACAAATGGTCCTGAAACAACTGGACGTTAACAGGCAATAAATAAAAAAGACAAAAAAGGAAGAACAGGAACCTTGACCGTTCCCTCTCGCCACATGCGACAGTGGCCCAGACGGCGCCTAACGCTGAAGCGGAATGAGGAAGCACATGATTTCCGAAGCAGAACTGGGCACACGTGGTTAGGTGCTCCGGGCTGTTCTGAGGTTGGCACGTAGGACACACTTTCACTGTGGTACTGATCAAGCAAAATGAAAGTGACACGAACAGCAACACAGTCACTCCAAGTCATCTTACCTCACGTAGCTGTCTGACTCCACCATATGTTTAAATTAGCCATCACAAAACAAGTCACCGGCCCACGACAGCATTCAGTGTTCAGACCCTAAACGTGCCCACAGAACCCGGGAGCCATATATACAAGCTGATGGCATGGCAAGGGCCTTCCAATCTACCCTAATCCAGCCACATCACCACAGAGATGCGGAAAAGGCAGCTCAGGCAATTACAACTTGTTTTTTAAAACGACACATGCAGGGGCAAGAACCATGGTATCTCCACAGGCCCGGCAGAGATTTGACAGCTCCCGTCTGTTCTTAGAAACGAGAATGAGGCTTGGGACCTGTTTTTCTTTTCCGGGTTTTGACATCGACGATCACAGCCCTGTTCTTCTCCGTGAAGTGCTTCAGGATGATGACGTCATGGGGCTCATTGGCGCTATCCACGTACACACAGCGGGTCCCCACGCAGAGGACCTAGAACGTGACAGAGACCAGGGACACAAGTCAGGAGCACGCAGACGCCGGAACGGACCCTCCGATGGACACGAGCCCGGTGCCCTCTGCTTGTGCCACCGACTTCAACAGTGCGCAAGGACGGGCACTCCTGAGTCCAGGGCCCGGCACAGAGGCGGTTCACACGGTGCCCAACGAAGCCATGTTTTCACGGTCCTCTCCGTCCCAACCAACCGTGAGACGTGAAGATTAGAAATGAGATCGGGAGGGATGCGGACCGGGGAACAAGAGCACTCCCACGTTCTGTGTGATGTGGGAACTTGGATACCCGTTCCTCGAACTACCGGCTGGTGAAATGAACAGCTAAACTGTTAAAAATGCAGTTGCACCAACCAAACCATGATCTTGGAAATACACCAATGCTGTGAACGCAAACGATGCGACTGAAGAGAAACACCCCCCCAGAGATCCGTGCCGCGGATCCCCTGCTGTGTGTGCTGAGGACGGGAGGGGACAGGAGGCGGGTACCTGCGGGAAGCCGACCAGCACGAGCAGGGTGAAGATGTTGGTGTGCTTCAGCTGGAACGGCAGCTGCCTGACGCAGTGGTCTGTGAAGGTGGCGATGACGTCACGCCAGCGGGGCACACCGCTGAGCGACCGCAGGATCCCCGCCATGGAGCACGCCCAGTCCAAGCCCACGCGGCTGGAAGGCGAGAGCTCCGTGAGGCGGCAGGGCAGGGGCTCACGCTCACCCCGCAGAGCCGCCCACTGCATGCCGAGCCGCGCACCCACCCGTCTGAAAACTAGCAGAATGAAGCCTCGGGGTCCTCCATGCTCAGCGTATAGTTAGGTGTAAAAGTAAGTCTCTACAGAGAGTCACACACGCGTGTGCACTTGTGCATACTCATGTTTATGCACAGAAAAGCCTGGAGAAAAATACATTCGGACAGCACAGGTGCGTTAAGTGGGGGCAGCCGGGGCAGCCGGGCGGCTCTGTCAGTCATGACCCTGGGGTCATGGGATTGAGCCCCCCGTCGGCTGCACGCTCAGCACCGAGTCTACTGGGCCCTCTCCCACCCCCCGCTTCCACACTCTTGCTCTCTCTCTTAAATAAATAAAATAAAATAAAATAAAATGGTGCAGCCAGGGTGACTTTTTTCTCCATTTCTGTTTTCCAAATTTGGTATTCTGATATTACTTTATAACAAAAATAACCTCATGTTTTTCAACCCCAAAGCCTATGCTTACTCTGCCAGGAAAAAACCCACCAGAATATCTATCATTGGAAGTTCAAGCAGCACACAGCGCCCAGACCGCACAGCTGTTGTAAGGTGGGTTTTAAGTACAATTTCAGTGTCAGCTGACACCCTTTCTAGTAAAATGAATTCTGTTCTCACAAAAGCTGCCTGGACAACAGCGCACTGAACCCAATCACCAGCAAGACCAGGAACTTAGAGCAACGAACAGCACGGTGGGACGGGGCGCGGGGGCCATCTGTCCAGACACGCGGGACGGGGCGCAGGCCTACCTGTCCAGACACACAGCTCCCAGGCTGAAGAGCAGGTGCGTGGTCTTCCAGCCGTCGGGCACAACGGAACTGTCCCCTGAGGCAAACAAGGTGTGCCTGGCGGACAGGACCTTCCCCACCGCAGCATCCACCTCTGCCGGCGAAAGGCGGGTGATCAGCTGGCCGAGGAGCCCCAGCGTGAGGTGGTAGGTCTCGTTCAGGTGGCCTGCGTTGGAGAGGACCACCTGGAACATGAGCGGGAGCACGTGCTCCAGGTGCATCGCGGGCACCGTGGGGTCCTGCCGAGAGAGGGAGACGGCGACTCAGCACGGAGCCACGGAGCCGCCCCAACGCAACGCCGCGTCCATCCACGTGCAAGTTACACCTGCCCGGCGCCAAAGGCCAGCGCACTGTCCTTCATCCACAGCCACACACAAGCGGGTGTAGACAGATGCTCCTAGGCAGCATCCTCTGACCCAACTTCTGACTGTGCCGCTCTCAGGATGCACAGAGGACTGTGAACATGGCTTTCTAAAACACGCTTTCCACATACACCACCACCCCTCTTCCAAAAAAGAAAATGTCGTTTGTCCCTTACCAACTTCAAGGGAGGTAACATGGCCGCTAGTAACCCCAAAATCCTCTTCTGGGAGCACTCAGCAAACACCTGCTCGGGGCTTGCAGGAACTGCTCTTTCCTCAAGGGGCTTCTGAGACAACATGACTGTATTTTCAGCATCTGAGAGGTAAAGCATCACATTTGCAGATTTCGTCAGTTCTCTGCCTGTACAACAGGAGGTAACCTGCGGCCCGGTCCCCGTGCTGCCAGAGAACACCCGCGCTGCCAGAGAACACCCTGGCATGTGCTGACCCCGCCCTGCCCCAGGAGGCTGACCCTGGTCGCCCGACGTCAACTCAGAGCACCCCTGCACTCGCCCTCCTCTGACCCTGCTCTCTGGCGCTCAGGCCACCTGCGGCTCTGACACAGCCGGCCGCCGGTATGGACATGTCTCCCCTTGGAGGTGCTGGGTTATCGCAGGCACCCAGAGCTGGGGCTGGAGCACAACAGGTGCCCGAGGAGCACCAAGGAAGGAGCCAAGCACATCTGGACCAGGACGCCGAGGCTGACGCAGACCTGAGCGGACCGGGACCGTCCAGGGCTGCCAGACTGGGGTCCGGAAGGCAGAACGACACATACCGCACAGAAGGCCACCAGCCCCTTCGGAGAGCCAGCCGCACACACGGGGCAGGAGGCTAGGTGCTCAGCCCTGCCTCCCTCCCGGAGCAGGCGGCTGGGACAGATGCTGCCTCCCGGGGCTGCCCCGACCACGAGGCTCGTCAGCCCACCGCACCTCCCTCTCCGGGCTCATGGCTCCTTGAACGCAGCTCCAAGCGTGCCGCTGCTGGCCCCAGACAGGCAGCTCAGGGTCCCCAGAGCAGAGCGGCCCAGGGCCCCCCAGGGCGCCATCCCTGTGTGCCTGCCAACGGGACTCCCCCGCGTGCACCTGGGTTTCCCACTCTGGGGTCTTCGCTCACGCTGTTCCCTCTGCCCGGAAAGCCCGTCCCCACAGTGGGTCCGGGTGCAGCTAAGGTCCCTCACAGCCCAACCTTCACAGGCTTTCTGTGGATGCTGGGGGTTCCCGTTAGACACCATCACCACCAGCACCCACCCACCCCTCTCCTGTGGACAGAGTCGCGTTCCGGCCCAGACTACAGTTACCTGTACCTTGGTCTACACCCCCCAAGACTGCAGGCTCTGGGAGGGCAGAGGCTGGACGTCTGTCTGTCTGATCTGTCCCTGTCGCACCCCACAGTCCAGCACAGTGCTTGGCACACAGATGGCAGTCAGAAAATTAGGGAATAACGAGGCGGGAAATCAGGCAAAGTGAAGGAAAGGCGACCTTGAAAGTGTGATCACTACCAACGGATACAAAACTGAGAGAGACCACGAGGCCTCGGTGGCTCGCCGATTTCAAGCTGTGTGCGACATTGCTCAGGGATGGGTCTGTGTGCAAGTTAGGGTAAAAGAGATCAAGGTAATGATCAGAGTCTGTACCTGGACGCCCGGCAGGTGTGCTACCGTCCTCGGGGGAGTCTGAAGCTGGAGGCTGGCACGAAGGACCGCTCGCTGCTGCTGCTGCTGCTGCTGCTTCATCCGCCTTCCGCCTCTGCTTGCTGTCTACAGGCCCGACTCCCTCTGCACCATCTCTCTTGCCCTGGAAACAAAAAGTAAAGGAATTAAGGTTTCTTCTAGCAAAAGTTGGCTCATTAATGCTGTAATATAGTTTATAAAATCCACTAGCCAGTCTTTATAGACTAAAATACTTCTGAATTCTACAGGAAAATGTCCCTCGCTTCCGATGACAAATCTGTACTCTACTTAAGACAGGAATCAGTGCACTCACCCCCAGACATCTCCCAAATCCCCCTGCGTCAGAGCCCGCCGTCCCGCCAGGACGGCCCCAGGACAAACCTCTCATGCGTCCCACTTAGCCTGTAGAAGCCACGTACGGAAAGTTCCCCTCTTGGGAAGAAGAAAAAACAACGCTGGGGGTTCTTTCTAGCACACTGAGCTGCCTGACACCTTTGAGAACTTTACTTTGGCAAGGAGCCGTGTTAAAGGGACTCTCGCTGCAGTGGGGAGGCTTTCCTGGGCTCAAGCCGGCCAGTGAGCTGACCAGGTTGGCAGGAGGACACCTTGGCCTGGACTTCCTTGGGCCACGGGAAGCCTCTAAGATGAGCCTGAAACCTCTTTCTGCAACAAAAATTGAGGAAATTCTCAAAGAAAAAGGCAGATCAGAAGGACACAGAAACCAGGCGGAAGGAAATTCCACTGGCCAAACATGGGACAATTTCAGCATCAAAATACTTCCCGAAAAATAGCAGATTTTAAAGGTTTTATTTTTTTTTAACTTTTTTGTTTTACCCTTGAGAGAGAGAGAATGACAGAGAGAGAGAGAGAGAGAGAGAGAGAGAGAGAGAGAGAGAGAGAGGGAGAGAGAGAATGACAGAGAGAGAGAGAGAGAGAGAGAGAGAGAGAGAGAGAGAGAGAATGACAGAGAGAGAGCACGCGTAAGCAGTGGGGAGGGTCCGAGGGAGAAGCAGACTCCCCGCTGAGTAGGGAACCCAATGTGGGACTTGATCCCGGGACTCCAGGATCATGACCTGAGCCGAAGACAGTCTCTTAACCAATGGAGCCACCCAGGCACCCCAAAAGATTTTATGTTTAAGTAAGCTCTATGCCAACGTGAAGTCTGAACTCACAAGCCCGAGATCAAGAGTCGCGTGCTCTACAGACTGAGCTTTCAACCCACGGAATGAGACCATTCGTCCAGGCCGCGGGGATGGGAATTGGTGGTAAGTGGACACACAGGGAGCAGAGAGCCCAGGGGCGGCAGAGGTGCTAGGAGCTCACAGGAAGACACCACTACGTCCAGGCTCAGGGGTGACGCTGCCCGCTGACATGTCCGCTCGGCCACCACCGTCCGGGGTGGTTAAAGGGCAGCCTGGACGAGGGGTTTGTGGTCTGAACGGCAGCAGCCCGGAGACCGGCGGAGTGAGGCCGGCCCGAGTCTCCAGTTCTCGCCAGCCAGCTCTGCATCCGTCTTCCTCTAAGGACAACGGGGTCTCGATGAGCCACCACCACCAAACGGGGGCCCCTGAACAGTGAACGTGACAGGGACAGGAGACGGAGACATCGGCTGCTCCTCAGGCCAAGGCAGGGGCGCCCGCAGCACCACCTCAAGCCTCAGAGGCGGCGTCGCAAAAGCTGCGCTGGGCTCTTCCCCAGTGCCGACTTTAAGACCGCGATCACAGGCGGCGCCCGGATGCAGGGGGCCTTTCCTTCTACTTACGCAGGAGTGTGCAAACTACCGTTGTCTGTCCGGTAGACAGACAGCACTGAGATCACCTGTTGGCTCACTGTGAGACTAGCTTCGGGGCACCTTTGTACTTCAGTTAAGCATCTGGTTCTGTGTCTTGGCTCAGGTCATGATCTCAGGGTCGTGAGATCGAGCCCCGTGTCAGGCTCCACACTGGGCACGGAGCCTGTTGGGATTCTGTCTCCCTCTCTCTCTGCCCCCCCCACACACGCTCTCCCTCTCTCTAAAAAGATAAAAGCTTTGCATATACAGTGTTCGCCATGGGCAGGAACTAATCTCCTCGGGGACACGATCTTCTGCCTGGAAGCCGGCAGGAGGCAGGTAACAGGAGCAAGTAACACGGACAAGGAACGTACTGCAGACGCCGTTTTAAGCACTTTCCACACAGGGAGCTCATGCTGGACTATAACGCCCTATGGAACGGCATGAGAGTCCTCGCCCCATTTCGCAGATGCAAAGTGAGGTGAGCATATCACGGTAACGTGCGCAGTACCTGACAGGGCGGGGCTGGAACCCAGCACTCAGGTCAACAGTCTATGGCCTTTGCCTCTCTGCCCTGCCCCCACCTGCAAACGGCTCCCTGTTTGGACCTGATACTCTGCGTAGTAACGCACGGTGACATACACTGCAGGGCACAGACGGGCCTGTGTGGGATGGGGCCTCAGCACCCCGGGCCGCGCTCTCCTCCTCCAGTGTGCGGGCGGGCACGGCGACGGACGAGGCCCGACTGTCTGCACCAGACTCGCCGTCCGGCAGAATGCCAAGAAGAGTTAGAGCTTTCAGACCTACGGGGCAGCAAGTAAGAGAGTGGTTACAGATCTCAGAACGAGGCCATTTCCCGCAAATGCCATAAATCCCACATGGTAGGGGATCCCTCGGTTCTCCACAGACCAGACCAAAGTGCTCTCCACAGGGTCCTCCCTGCCTACCCACATCGATGCGGCCCCAAATGTCCGAGGGGCAAGGAACGCCTGCACTTTGGGAGCAGCGGGAGACAAAGACACAAGGGGCCGTCTGCTCAGAAAACCCTAACGGGACAGTTGCACGGTGGCCCCGACAACCAGATGTCTGCGGTCCCCCCAGCGAGCCTGGGAGCACTGGCGCTGCCCACCACGGGCCCAAGGTCCCCGCCACGTCCGGGAATAGGGAGCCCCATGTTCTGGGAGGGGTTCCAATGCCTCCCAAGTGTCCCGTGCACGTTACCCTCCCCTCAGGGCCCCTCAGCAAAGTCCAAGTCGTCGAGGGATTTTGTCAGTCGAGCGACTTGAGTTACAAGCAGCGCTCATCTAGAACACGGTTACGTGGGGCAGATCTGCCACTGGGTTAAAACAGGACCCCTCTGGCAAAGCGAAGACGGGTAGGCTCCAACACCGAGCACCTCATCCACACACACCGGGAGCTTTCATTATCACGCTCTCTTTGTGCCACCGCCGTGTGACTATTCCAGAGAAACAGGGCGTGCTTCAGTGCCCCGGCTTCGCGCGGCTCGGAAGCAGGCTGAGCACCTGCTGCGGGAAGCGGGTCAGGCCGCCTCGCAGCAGCCGCGGTCTCTCCCACCAGCACAGGCAGCGCAGGGGGACGGTACCTTTTCCCTGGTGAGCCTGCATCAGACAGTCCCCAGCGAGCTGCAGGCACTGGCTGCGCAGGGCGCCGGCGCTGTCGCGCTCCCGGGGGCCCAGCGTCTCGCCGGCTGCGTCCTCTGCGCTGGCCAGGTGGGCGCTGTACAGGGCCAGGGCGGTGAACAGCAGCCAGGAGTAGTTGTGCAGGTACGGCTGCATGAGCCTCTGCCGGTCGCTGATGCGGATGGTCACCATCGGGTGGGCCGTGACGCTGTGCGTGGGCAAGTGGCTGCAGAGGCAAGACGTGCTCATGGCTGACAGGCCTCCGGGGGGGGCACAAACGGAGCGGGGCCCTGGGGGGGGCGCGTGTGTGGTCCCACTGCGCACGGGGACCTCTCAGGCCGGGGGAACCAGAAATCTAAAGTCAGGCGTGAGCCCTCTCCCCAGAGAAACGAACCAACACAAACACTGGATGCAGCGTCTTGGGACTTCACACGTCTGCCCTGCCCCCGCCGCCCCGGCAAAACGCTGTCTCCGGAAACCTGGGGAAACCTGGGGACGGGGGCGAGGCGGGAATTCCTTACTGTGGAATGTCCCCAGTGTGATAATACCAAGTTGGTAACGTGAGAAAACGCTCATCGTCCCTAGAAGTAGGCATGAAGTATGTAGAGGAAACGACCAAAGGTCTGTGACGTGCTTTAAAGCACTTTTTAACAAAGAAAAAAGAAAAAAATGCTAAGCACGCATAGTGAAATCTTCGTAGCTGTTGAATCTGGGTAATGGCTCTACAGGGGTTCAGGGTTCTCGTCCCCTGACTTGTGGGTATGTCTGAGGTCGGTCACGGTAACCAGGATTTACACACACACACGCACACCCTGATCCACAGCCAGCAGCCATGAGAACACACGCGCACACGCACACATACACGCGCGCACACGCACACATGCACACCCCATCCGCAGCCAGAAGCTACGAGACCACACACATACGCACACAGGCACACACACGCACACACACACCTCATCCGCAGCCAGAAGCTACGAGACCACACGCACACGCACACGCACACGCACATGCGGTCTGCAGCCAGCAGTCACGAGAACGTACCCATACGAGTACTTCTTTGCCGCGTAGCACCCGTAGCAGAGGTCAAAGTCATCACATACGTTGCAGTTCATCCTACGGCCGATGATCAAACCCTGACAGTGGTCACAGGTAAACTCCATGCTGACCATCTCGTGGTCATCTCCGTGGCCCTCGGGCTTCACCCCACCTGCGGGAGGAACACGGGGCTGAGGTGGCTCGGGCAAAGGGCTCTCAGAAGTGCTCGCTCCCAAACACACAGCAACCCAGAAGCAGGGCACCGCCAGGTACCGCTCAGGACGTCAGGGGCCACAGGCACCTTCTGGAGACCAGGGTGTTGTGCCCAGGGCTCCGAGCACACAACTTCTTAGCCACGGTGCCACGGCCCGACCCCTTTCCCAGCGCCACACACAGTGTGACAGGACATATTGCCAGTTCCCAGCACGACTACCGTCTGGCAGAAACACGCCCGCGCGCCGACCGGTGAGCGGCCCCCCGCGCCACCCCGCCTCTGACAGACGTCGAGCATCTGCTGTGCATTCCTCTGAACAAGCACTGAGGCCGAACAGGCTTGTGCTCTCACTTCTTCGTTCCAGAATCACAGAGGAACTCAGACTCCACTGCTCCCAACCCGGTGAGCGAGAAACCGTGCTCGCGTCCCGTGTGGCCGCAGCCTAGGGGGCCCCACGCCCCACGCCCCACACCCCACCGCAGAGCCTGCTCAGCGCTCCTCGCACTGGCCCGCTTCTGCTCCTGCCGCGAGAACCTGGCCGCTGCCGTGACCGACTCCCTGAGGGAACTCCTGGGACGCTGGAGCCACCTTCCTCCCGTGGAGCTCTGGTGATGTCACTGCCCCGCTGTTTACAGATCCACTCAAAGGCCTCAGCCCACGGCCCGGGGCCCCACGGTCTGAGCGCAGTGACCTAGACACACCACAGACGCTCACGCCTCTGTCCTGGACCGGCTCCGTGTCACACCGGCACGCACGGCTTTCACACTACCCAGCTCTTTCTTCAGACACCAAGTCACGTCACGCCTTCCACATCCTCACCAGCCCTCCCAGCAACGGAGATGGTTACCTCTTCTGAGCTTTTCTAGACTACTCCGCACCTCTCCTCCGCAACTCAGCACGCACACCCTTGTCCTGGGCCGCTGCCAGGGTGGGGCCTGGACCCTTCCTGACTGGACCACGCACTCAGAGCGCCCAGCTGCTCACGACTGTCTACCTGCCGCGCCTCAGCGCCCACACACCAAGAACAGTCAAGGGGTTCTGAGGTCTGCTTTCGAGCGTGTGCCTCTGACTCCCTGTAGGCTCTGCATGACCCGGACAGAGCCGCCTTGCGGAACTCAGCTGATGCACCTGCAGCAGCCCCATGTGTTTGCGGACTACCTACGCCCAGCAGGGCGCGGACGGAGGCGCGTCCGGGATGCCGCACCAGCGCCCGGGGAGCCGAGCCTCGGTGCCGCCAGCAGAGCGGAGAAGAGCCCTGGGCAGTGCTTCCACCGAGCACCACCGCCAGCAAACGACGAGGTCCCGGGACACGGAACCAGGGTCCCTGTGGGCGCGGCGCGCACCTAGGAAGCAGGTCTTGCAGAGATCCATGTCGCTGCACTGCAGACACCGGTAGCGGTGCCAGGGCGCAATCTCGTCACACCCGTCACAAGAGATGTCCACATTTAGCAGGTCACAGTAGCGAGCAATGAACATGTGCATCTGTGGGGTGAAATACACACCGTTAGCCAAGACCTTCTGCCGCGGCCATGACCCATCAATCAAGTCACGCTCCGACACCTCATGCGTGCGGCCCCAAGGCCAGGGTGAGGAGGGGGAGGCACTTGGCGTCTACGTGGGAATCCCGTCGAGTGACCACGCGGTGGGAGAGCCGCTCTCACGGACCAAGTCGGGGGCCGAGAAAACCCGGCGAGGTACCAGCCGCTGTCAGGAAGGTCACGGAGGTGACTGCGTGTGGAGGCCTGAGGGCAGACAGGTACCACTCGGTGAGGGCAAGGGTGGTGGGCCAGACAAAATCAGCAGCAAGTCCTACAGGAGGCAACGAGAGGGCAGGACGGGGGCCCCTAGGACTGGGGGTAATTCAGGGCCCGCGTGGAGAACGCGGCACAGAGCAGGAGGAAGGTGGAGTAACGGGGTCGTCTGAGCCTTCTGAGAAGGTCCTCTGGCTCCTGACGGAAGATGGACTGCGGGAGGCAGGACCACCGTCGGGGAGACCGGCCATGAGAGCGGCTGTCACGGTGGCCCCACGACGGGTCAGGGCGGCGCAGCGGGCGAGACGGCAGGGCGAGGCGGGGGGCCTGAGAGGCGCTGGGGGGGCAGAGGAGCGGCACCTCGGGGCGGAGGGGACGCGGAGTGGACGCGGGGTCACAGAAAGGACCGGTCAGGAACACCCAGATCTCCAGCTGGGACAGTCGGTCGGACGGGGCGGTGTTCAGAGACGCAGGGACGCGGCCTCAGAAGCACCGTTTCGGTGGGCGCTTCAAGGGAAAAGCTTCCGGGGGGACAGCAAGGGCGCGCGCCCCGAGCGAGCAGGCTCCACTGCGAAGCAGCGCTGGGCCTCGGGACGGGTCCAGCTCACCGCCCGGAAGACAGGAACCGAGTCGCTCAGCCGCCGGACGGGCCCCC
>LNAC01000150.1:4694466-4721639 GCA_002007465.1 Ailurus styani | reverse complement strand
CCCCGTCTCTCTCTCTCTCTCTGCGAGCGGACAGCCCGGCGCCTTGCGTCCTGCCTCGGCCGCACGAGCCCGCGCGCGTGGAGTCCAGCTGTCCGGGAGGCGCTGACGGCGGCGGCCCAGGCCGCGGACGGCCGCCGGGCGCCCTCTCCTCCCGACCCCCGGCCAGTCACTTCCCGTCACGCCCGCTGAGAGGGCTTACTTTCCTCTGCTTCTCTGGGTCTTCCTGGGCGATTTTCTCATACCAGGCCTCAAACATGCCGTCCTGACACTCGTCCATCCATTCTGAGTTCTGCTTGGCGTCGGCAAGCTCATCTTCTTCACTCCACTGGCTGAAAGGACAGAGAGAGAGAAGAGGGCGCGTCTCCCAGCCGTCCAGGAAGAGCTGGGAACAGACTCTGCGTGCTACGGTCTCACGGACGGAGCACTGTCCAACGTCTGAGGGCAAGATGTGCATTCGGTTTTTGAAGCCCCAGGGTCTGCGAGACTGTGCACAGAACACTCCCGTAAGAGGGAGACACCTTTCCAGAGCCGACCCCAAGGGCTGAGAACTAGAGCCTGGCAGGCTGTGCCCGCAGGGTGTAATTCCCCGCCAGCCACGCGTCCCAGCGAACCTCGGCGGCCGGCGGTCTCCGCGTGCCAGCAGGGGGCCCCGGGCACGGGCTCTCCACCAGCTGCCCCACGGCCCCGACCCGTCTCCTCACTTCAAGTAGCTTCACACAGATCTTCTCGTGGGCTCCTTTTAGATGCAAAGTCATGCGTTTCCATAATTTCAGTTTGTAGTGTGTTGTAGCAACCAGAATTTTAAATATAAAAGGGCAAATGCTCAACCACAAATGCAAACTATTTACCAACCAACAAACACACCCTTGTTGCTTCCCGCATCCCAGCAGACTGCCGGGCTGGGCGCTGAGGAAGCAGGAGTGGTTGGGGGGCCGCTCCGGGGCGACCGGGCCGGGCGCGGGCTTGCTCGCTCCCCGCCCCCCCCCCCCGCCCCAGCAGGGTCCGCACACAGAGGGCGATGCCGGCATCCGGGACATGAGCAGACAAGTGTAGTTCCAGCTCCGCTTCCGGAATGCCCAGAATGTCTGAGAAAGTGAAGCCTGTGCCCACACCGACCCACTAATTTCTCCTGGTTCTCTCCCCACACCTTCCTACCATCTTGTTCCTTCTTCTCTATGCACTAGTGGCTGATACGTAAGTGGACTCGAGCAGGGTGGAGACACACTACAAGTGGAAAGGAAAGAAAATCCACATACTATTTTTTCTCATATCTTAAGTCCCTGTAATGTGCAAGAGATTACAATGGCTAAAACTGCTTTTACG
Source organism: Ailurus styani (assembly GCA_002007465.1). NCBI lineage: Eukaryota > Metazoa > Chordata > Mammalia > Carnivora > Ailuridae > Ailurus > Ailurus styani. The sequence continues at coordinate 4,720,316 of LNAC01000150.1, read as the reverse complement.
CCTAACCAAAAAATAAAGAAAAGGATTCTCCAATTCAGCAAGCTGGACTGGGGTCTCCAAGAGACCTCGTCCTCACAATCCCACCACCACCACCTTCCACACACTTCCACGCACCAGACGCTGTCATCACCTCTCACAAACAACCCGTTTACCCTACACGTGAACAATCCTTGAAGGTGCAGACCATTACTATCCTCCAGGCCTAAGAAGGAGGCAACGGAGGCACAGTGGGCTCAAGTGAGTGGCCCAAGGTCATCGGCTGGGCCATGGCAGAGCCAGTATGTGCTACGGGGAGTCTAACGCCAGCATCCGGGCCCTGGACCCCTCTGCTCCAGGCACTGTGGCGTGTGGGGCCTGGTTCTTACCTGATCACACTGTCGTGGACACTGATGTTTTCTTGTGACATCTTCATGAGCAGATGCGGTAACTGAATGTCCACAAAGAAGGCGAGGTCACCGGGCTCCCAGCCCATATCCAGAAAGTGCAGCAAGGCTGTCTGCACACAGGACAAGGCTGGCAGCAAGGACCTAAGGAGCCCAGGAAGGTGCGAGTTATCGGAGGGGCCGTGCCCAGCGGGGACGACGCAGAACGCAAGTCGGAACGTGGTGTGTCTCCAGCCGAGGGCAGGCTCCCCACACTCCACACAAGCCCTCCTCCAAGGAGCAAGATTCCCAGAAGCACAACGTGAGGTTTCCACCACGCCTGCCTCAGGGCATTGTATGGTCAAAGACGGAGCGTAAAAACCACGTCCAGTACGTAGCCGGCCCCCAATCAACACAGGTCATCCCCTGGGCGCAGACAGAGAAGACAACTATCTGATTTGAGGCTTCTAAGCCGCCTGCGCAGGAGAACACGGTGAACAGCGTCACAGCCAGATCTTCGAAATGCACGTAACACATGAGAGACTGAACAGGACAGGTCATACGTTCCTACGGAGACCAAGACCCGTCCCCTTGAAAAACGACACAGCACAGAGAAAAACGGCTGGGACAAAGGAGCCGAGGATGTTCACGCGAGCAATTAGTGCCCGATGGTCACATCAGGGTTCTCGTGCTCTTTCTCACTCTGTGTTTTCCCACATTTTCAACACTGGACATGTATTTCTTCTAAAGTCTGTAAAAACAGAAATCACGTGCTCTCTAGAAATGATAAAGTGGCGCAGTACCTGTCATTTATGCTGTTAAATCCTTTAACGGCTTTGACCAAAAACAGAACAAACTGGTAGTACGTGTCCCGAATCTCCCTGTGCAGACGGGCGCCGCAGCCGTCCAGGTGCGCGAAGTAACTGGAACAGAGGAGAGCAGGGTCGCCGCGGGCCGGGGCACCACTGCCCCGGCGCGCGCCCANGTCAATCAAGCCGCCCCGGACGCTCGCGGGCCCCTCGGCCCTGCCCGCCCCGTCCTCCCCTCAGCGAGGACCCCGGCACCCAGCCCGCTGCCCCTTCCACCTCGGCCCCCGGGAGACTTCAGGATCCACGGGAAGGACGCCCCGGGGTCTCGGCCATCGTCACCTCCAGCCCGACGGGCACTTCTCTGACCTCGTCGCCACGGCGACGGCAGGACTCCGGAGATCCTGACTCGAGCGCGTCCTGCTCTGCCCCGACCCCACGACGCCGCCTCATGTTCGCTGCAGCCCAGCCGAGACCCCACGGCCCTCAGCGTCCCCTCGCCCGGGCAAGCGCCGACCCCCGCGGCCTCTGCCTTGCACACCGGCCCGAGAGCTCGCGCGGCCCTCCGACTGGCGCCGTGCTGCTGGGGGTCACCGCGCGGCAGGCTGACGAGCACCTCCCGGCCGTGACCTCGACACTCAGAGCAGAGCACCTCCCGGCCATGACCTCGACGCTCGGAGAAGCACTCGGACGGTCGTGCGGTCCGCCCGGCCTCCAAACCTCCCACTGCTACTTCGGCCCTCCGTGCCTCTCCCCGGACTGCCACGACTTCTCCGAGCCCTTCCTGTTGAGCTGCGGACGACTTCAGAAAGACCACCCAGGCCTCCCGTCTCGGCACCAGCAAACCGACACCGGCCTGCACTCCCTGCCCGGCGCTGCTCCTGCCGCCACATGCGGCCGCCCTGGCTCCGTTCAGACCGACCCTCTGTGTCTGCGGCCGCCGTGTGGCGGGCCCGCTCCTCCTGCATCGTGTGCTCAGGACGGACACGTGCCCACCAGCGTATGAAACGCGCTAACGCCTTCTCTTAAAACCCTCAGCGGAGCCCAAGTCCTGCAGTTCCGCCTTGTCCTCTGCTCCCCTTCAAGACCAAGGTTCTTGAAATAATTGCCTGTGGTCTCTCCCTCCCTCTGACCGAGCCCCACCCGATTTCCCTCTCAACCCAGTCCAGCTGGGCTTTCGACCCCGGGCTCCCACAGGACCGCACACAAAGCCAGCGTGACCTTACGGGCCCCACCGCCCACACCAGCACTGGACACAATGGACACGTTCTCCTCGGGGCTTCGAGGACCCCATCACCTCTGGATTTCGCTCCTGATGGCCACTCCTCCTTGATCTCCTTACCGGACCCCCTTCCTCTGCCTGAGCTGTGCATGAAGAGTGAGTCTTGTCCATCTCTGCGCTCTTTCCTGACCGCCCAGTCTCGTGGCTGTAAAGCCCATGTATGCGCTGACAGCACCCAAACCCCACCCCTAGCCCCGGCTTCTTTCTAGAATCTCAGACCCTTACCTCGACTCGCCAGATACCTTTACCTGCATGTGAAAGAAGCAGGTCAAACTAAACACGCCAAAGCAACGTTTGATTTTTACCCCAATCTGTTCCTTCCATTCTCCTCCCCTCAGTAAAATCCATCACGATCCACCAACTGCTACAGCCAAGACCCAGCAGCTCCTCCCCTGTGGTTCCTTCCGTTCCACGGGCGCGTCCCGGCAACTCCACATCCAAAGCAGATCCTGAGTGCCCTTCTTTCTCCCCATCTCCGGGACCACTGCAGGGTCTAGGCCCGCCGCCTCCCGCCCGGCCGACGGCACCGTCTCCCGACTACTGGCGTCCGGGCACGCTTTCCCCAGAGCAGCAAAAGCGACTCCCGTAAATGGAGGAGGCAGCGTGTTCCTCCTGGGCTTGGGAGTCCCCGCGGGTCTCCCACCTACAGCTCAGGACAAAGTCCAAACACCGTGAACCCTGTCCTACAAAGCTGGGCATCATCTGAGCCCCGAATCACTTCCTGCGCCGGTCTCCTGCCATCCCCCTCGCTCAGGCACTGCTCCTGGGGCCACGCCCTCCCCCTAGGGCCTCTGCACTGTTCCTTCCGGCCGTCAGTGCTCTTCCCTCTGAGCTCGCTGGCCATTCACCTCTTGGTTCGCAGGCTGACCCATTCCCTGACCACCCAAACTACATCACTCTGTATGAAGTCACCTTGCCTGGGACGGATACATGACACGGATGGAGGAGTGGATGGATTTCTTTTATCGTCTGTCCCCCCTCAGCAGAATACAAGCTCCAGTGGGGGCGCCTGGGGGCCTCCGTCAGTTAAGCTTCTGCCTTCGGCTCAGGTCATGATCTCAGGGTCCTGGGATCGAGTCCCGCATTGGGCTCCCTGCTCAGCGGGGAGCCTGCTTCTCCCTCTCCCACTGCCTGCCGCTCTGCCTGCTTGTGTGCGCTCGCTCGCTCTCTCTCTCAAATAAATAAAGTCTTGATATAAAATAAAATACAATAAAAACACCATCAGAAGACCCCTGTCTGCCTTGTCCACGGCTGCACGTCCGTCACCTAGAACGGTGCCTGGCATCGTCAGCACTCAGGAAACAGGGACTGGCTGGCTATCCGAACCACCTTGTGAGGGACTCAGATTAATGTCTTTACTGTAAATGAAAATTTAATTTAGCTCAGAGCTTCCAGAAGCCAACTGATGGGTGTGCTGGGTACACAGGGAACACAACCCTCACCGTCTGGTAAAACAAAGCTGATAAACTCATCAGGACGAATAAACAGATCCTGGTATTGCTTACTCTAGAGAAAGACCCCATTTCTCCTTAGGATGAGAGAACTGACCAAAAACATACATTAACATCCTACGTGCAAACAACAGTTCCTAAGTAAAGACGACGAGGATTTCTTTACAATTACCCGTGCCTGTCTTCCTTGCACGTGTGTCATCTGTACTCACTTGGTAAACTCTTTCTGGCAGGTGAGAAGTTCCAGCAGGAAGAGTATGTACGGCGGGTGGAAGCAGTGAGGCTGCCCCAGGGACTCCGAGCAGTACTGAACGATCCTCAGGACTTCGAGGACGCTCTGTGCCTGCGCCTTCCTCAAGGCAAGAACCTTCACGACGCTGAAGACAGAGGTCAAGTCAGGGGCAGCAGGCGAGCACGAGTGGACGCCACGGAAACAGCGGGAGGGCGGCCGGGGGCAGGGGGCAGGGGGATCCCCGTCGGCCAGCTCGGCCAGCTCACAGCCCCTGCCGACCCCGACGCCGCACACGCACACACTCGTGCATCAGAAAGGAACACTGATGTTTTCACTGCCCCACGGACACGAAGCTTTAATTCTTAGGGCAGGAAATTATTAAAACATGCGAACCTTCCAGAGGTGTAGGCCCGCCGACAAAAATTTTGTCAGAAAATCTCGAATCCTAGATTTCTCCCCAGATTATTAGAAGACACCTTTATAAATGACAGCTACCGAGACCAGTGTTTCTTCTTCCTAATCTCGCGCACAGGACTGAGATCTAATTTACATGTCACGTAATGTACGGACCTTCACTGAGAAAAACTCTGCACGAGGAGGAACGAATGACCCCGTTTCACCCGGCGCGTTCTAACGCGCGTCCCGCCCTGCCCCGCCGGCCCTCCTCGCTCCGCAGCGTGAGCCTCGAGCCCCGACGCCCGGGGTGCGGGGAGGGCGCTGGCAGCTCACCTCTCGTGGGACAGGGCCTGGTCCTTGATGAAGTCCAGCACGTCCCTCAGCATGGGGTACTTCTCCTTCACCGTGGGCGCCGGCCTGGCCTCCTCCACGGACCGGAAGGAGAGCAGCCGGAGCCGTCCTCGGCTGAAGGGAGGCCGCCGGGCGGGGGCAGAAGGTGATGAGGGCTCTTCGGCGGTGGCAGAGGACAGCTCGGCAGTGGCAGTGGGCCCACTGCTGGAGGGCAGCTTCGGCTGCACGTCTGAGCCAGGACCCCCCTCGCCCGCAGCAGGGGCGCCCACCTCCACGGGGGACACGGAGGCCTGGAAGGGCTCCTCGACCACGGAGCCCGTCCTCGGGCGCCCGTCCCGGGGCCGGAGGTGATCCGCTTCCTCTGCAGCCCCCAGCCTGTCACTGCTGGCTTTTGAACTCAGTCCCACGGGCGAAAATCTCAGTAACAGGAGACTCTTCTGAATACACTCTTTTGCTAAATGCAGAAGGCAAGGAAGGTAATGGGGAAAATAGTCAAGGTTCGACTTATTATTCACTTCTGGAGAGAAAAGAATCTCTTCAAACTCTACAATGTAGGACCAGAAATACCTCCATTAACGAAGTGACATACATCTCCCCGGGCCCCCTACCCTGTTCTCATGTCCCTCTCGCACTCTCGCTCTCTCAAATAAATAAATAAATCATCTTTTAAAATGATTAAAAAGGGTGCCTGGGGGCTCAGGCGGTTAAGCACCTGCCTTCGGCTCAGGTCATGGTCCCAGGGTCCCAGAGTCCCACCCTGGTGGGGAGGGGGGTCCCCTGCTCAGCGGGGAGACTGCTCCTCCCTCTGCTTCTGCCTCTCCCCTGCTCCTTCTCCCTCTCTTTCGCTCACTTGTCGCTCAAATGAATAAATACAATCTTTGAAAAATAAACAAATAAATGAAATCATCTCGCACACGGGTCACCGGTTACCCAGGACGCATCAGCAGAAAGCTGAGCACACTCACCCAGGCTTTCAGGGTTCATCTCGGCAGCTTCTGACCCACGCTTCTCTTCTGCCTCATCCCCCAGGTGCATCAGGGACCTCTGCTTCATCTCCAGCTGGGGGGAGAGTGGGAGCCACACAGTTACAGCGTCCAGGCAGTGCCGCGAGAGCAGCCGTGGCAGCTACTTCACACGCACTCAGCACGACGCCACAGAGAACCACGACATCATTGGCCGAGTCTTGAGGACACAACAGGTTTTGTCCCGGAAGCAACCCAGGCTCGGGAGCTAACAGTATGTCCGCAACACTGCCTTCTTGTCAACTACGCGGTGTTTGGGAGGCGGGTGTACCCCTGATCCCATTACTTAGAAAATCGTGGGGCACACGGCTGGCTCAGTTGGTTAAGCGTCCAACTCTTGATTTCCGCTCAGGTCATGATCCCAGGGTCCTGAGATCAAGCCGTGCATCAGGCTGCACACTCAGCATGGAGTCTGCTTCTCCCTCTCCCTCTGCCCCTCCCCTGCCCCCGCACTTGAGCACATGCTCGCGCTCTCTCTCTCTCTCTCTCAAATAAACAAAATCTTCCAACGAAATATAGAACGCTGGAGCTGGAGGGGCCCTTATCCAAAGCCGACCCAGCACAGACAAGAAGTGGAGGTCGAGAGAAGTGAAGGGTCTTGCTAGGGCTACACACCCAGTTTGCTGCAGCCGTTGGACCCAAACTCGATCTCCACTATACCCTGTGTGAGGGGACACTTGTAAGTGATGCTGAGCCTGCCAGGCAGAGAACGGTGCCCCGAGGAGCAGCGCGGGCCCCGCTGCTGACAGCCCAGGCAGAAGGCCAGGCCTGGGGCAGAAGGCCGGCATCGCGTCCAGCTGTCGGCAGTCTGTCCTACACTAAACCAGAAACACGTCCACGGCCAAGCCCTCTCCCTTCGAGCCCCTGCGGCACTGACTCTCTCACTCGTTCTCTTCCGTGGCTGCTGCAACCTTGGTCTCGCTCAGCACACTGCTGGGACCCTCCCCGCACCACCCTGACGACACCACTTTTGGCTTTGTCTTGAGAGGACCTGTTTGTCCTGGTCTCCGTGTGCCCACCGGCACGGAACAGGCACCACCTCGTTCTAACACTGGGGATCCTGCTGAAGCCCCTCCGGGTCCTGCGTAAACTCACGCACGAACGAATCCCAGCACCCGTGACCTGAAGCTACTCGTGTCTCTGTTCCGACACATGTGCTCGATGGTTCCAGATTCACGGACTCCTCCAGCTCGATGTCTCAGGTCACCTGTATGTCCCCGGACTCAGCATGTCCCAGAACAGATCACCGCCCCCCACTGCCCACTCCCAGCTCCGGGACCGCAGTCTGGTTCATGCTTCCACCGCCCAGCAAGTCCCCAGGCCAGGACGCGGGAAGGGTCCTGGACGCCACACCACGGCGCACACTCACACCAGCCACAGAACCCGACCCTCCCACGCCCCGGAGCGGCTGCCACGCGCCGAAGCAGCGCCGCTGGCCTGCCGCTCTCCGTCCCACTGCCCGGCCTCGCCAGGACTTCGCGGTTCCTCTCGATTCCCCACAGTACTCAGGGTGGCTGTGAACTCACGGAACATGACAACAACATAGGGATCCAGCTCCACGCTTAAGAAAAATAAAAACGATTCCCCTGAGTTTGAAGGCCATCACTTCCATGACCTGGAAGAATATTACCACAAATCTATGTACCTAACGGGACAGAGGTCTGGGTTGTGGGTAAACTTTGCAGGAGCCGTGACGTGTTCGTGGGTTCCTCTAGGACTCACTTCTGCTCGTCATCGCAGGTCAGCTGGCTGACTTCACTCACCGGGTGACAGCATCACAAAGTCACCGCACGCCACAGTGTCACGTTCCGAGGGAACAGCACACGGTCTCTCTGCCCGCCCTCCCGCTCCCGGACGTCACGTTCCCCCACCGCACAGCTGCCACGCGCAGGGCAGGTGAACCACTGTTCTCCAGCGCGGGAAGCCTCTCCTCGGACAGCAGCCTCGCCGCCACCTACAGCCGTCGGTGGCCGCCCCGTCCAAGAGGCCCCGCCAAGTGGCTCTGGGGCCGCGGAGGGCATTCAGGGCCACAGGTGCACCTGCTTTACTCCGGACACTCGCAGCACTCACCATGCTAGGACTTCAAGGGTGCTACGTCACTTCAGCGCTTTTCACGCCACCAAACTTCAGTAAAAACAAACAAACGGAGAGCTGCTTCCCTTACCAGTGTGACCCATGGTAGGAAAACTCACAGAACACACAAATCGCATGCAAAGAAAATCTTACCATCCATATTCGAATCCCATCCGCCAAGCAATAGACCTGTGCAAACTCCTCGCTCAGGGCTGTGTTGCCCCCACTTTTTACTGGGGAAAGGAGAGACGATGAGATTATACTCAGTTAACTCAATTCAGGACCACAACTTTAAGCACAAAGTAGCTTCAAAGTCTCCTAACACAGAGAAAAAGTCTTTCCCCTGTCGCTCACACCTTGTGGGTGGAACGGGGCGGGGGCGACGAAGACACAGATACCAGTAACGGGTTCTCTGTGCTACAACAAAGTTACTTTTCTCAAGTGGACAACACCTGAAATGGACATGCTATTAAATTGAGTAAAATATTTAAAGTAAACATATGAAAGTAAAATACCAAAAATATTAAAAGTGAAATAAAAAGTATTAAAAAGTAAAAATAATTACTAACATGAAAAAAGTTCACAGTATAAATTAATGTAGAAAGATGGGTTTCGAAACAGTATAAACACAGAATTATCTACTTGACGAGACTCCACGTATCAGAAACCTGGGACATACATGATCCATATGATGTGTGTGCAGGTAGCTACCCATCTAAACACGCCTCCACGGAAAGGCCAGGTGGATACACAGAGAAACGTCAGCAGACGTGTTCTTGAAGTGGGGAGATTATAACTCGTTACTTTCAGCTTTCCTGTACTTTGTAAGTTCCCGCAGGAATGGGTCGTACTCTTATAGTTAGAAAAGTCACAAAGAAGTTGTTTGCTGCTCCTTTCTTGGCTTCTAAGAACCAGAGGCTCACAGCCCAGAACAGCACGCGTTCTCTGCGGAACTGACGCAAGCCCGAGGGCTGCCGGGCACACATGTGGGCTGCACCGGGCACCGGGCACCGGGCGCCAACCGGGCGCTGGGAACACAGTGCTGAGACCTGGCTCTGCCCTCAGCAGCTGATGGGCTGGTTGAAAGACTCCTCCCGTGTCTCTCGTGCAAAAAGGTGAGCCCTTCTCAGAGGAGGAGCAGAGGAGCCGACAAGGCCGACGAGGCCGACGAGGCCCGCCTCCACGGAGCTCCGCCTGGCAGGACCCGGAACAGCCCCGAACAAGAGACCAGCTGTGCCTCCAGAGCCCGGGGATCGGTTATTCTGGAAACGACCCATGTGCAGGGAAGGGCTTCTAGTTCCCACACCAGACCGGATGTCTCTCCTGAAATGAGGGACGTGCTGTCTGAACGCGATCTGAACCGGAGCCGGGGAGCCTGCCACCAGCCAGAAACGTCGTTTCTCAGCTTTTAGCTCGAGGCCTTCATCTACTGAGAGTTCCCCCAAGTAAAAAGACTGCTCAGCCCTCTCACTATCATCTGATCATGAAAACATACACTGGATGTTTTTTTCAACCTGGCAGGTCCCCTGGTCCCCCAGCCCCGGCAGAGAGAGCGTCATCCACGGGATGCGTTTTCTTAAACCACTCACGCCTCGACGGAGGTTTTATTTATGTGAGCGGCTTCTTCAAGGAAATGGAATCGAGGGAGGAAGGGTCAAGTGAGATGGTGCAGAAGTCAGGGAACGCACTGTGACTGTGAGGGCTGAGGACCGGGCGCTCCGGGGCAGCCGCTCGTCCCCCGAACACACCGGGAGCCGCCGCCGGCCGGGCCCTGCTCTAACCGGACAGGCCTGCTCCTGCTTGGCTCGCGGCAGCAGGGGCGCCACGCGCACCCAAGCGCTCGGGGGAAGCCCTCGCTCCTCGGGTCCGGGGCCTGCAGTGGTTCCCGCCTGAGAGATTACGGGGAGGGCGCGGCCCTCCCTCCCAGGATGCCGACGGCATCGCGGGCGGACGTGAGGCACCGAGACGGCGAGGGCCAGGAAGCCTCCAAAAGCTACAAACGCTTTAAGTCTGAAGACAGGGTGAATACGCTTCCCCCCTTGGCGATCAGCACCCTGAGTTACCTACACAACTCGGGGTCTGAGCGGCATTTCTCGGAACGTCCCGGGGTCCCAGGTAAGGGTACGCAGGTGCAGAAAGCCTGTCTGACACACCCGAAGCCGCACGGCTTTGAGTTCCTGCCCGAGACTCTCGCCCAGGTGCGGGCCACCTTCCCTTAACCTTCTCGGCAGGTGTCCCCGAGGGCTCTGGAGAAAGAGGTGACCTCCTGATGAGGGGACTCCAGGCTGCCTGCACACAGGACACTCTAACTACAAACTGGTCACAGGTCCCCTGACGGGCAGAGCGGGACCTGACGCGAGGAGGCCTACAGCTGGAGAGAGGTGTTTGTGTTTCAGCGCAGTCACAAATGTTCCCGTAAGATAGGCTTTCTTAACACTTAGCAACTGGCCTTCAGATCAGAAATATTCCCTGTAATATAAGTTACCATATTTCTGCAGCTTCTCATACAAGCCTGGAGTGCGACACACCAGAGCGGCAAAGGTGGCGTTCACAGCTTGGTCAATAGTGGAACCAGCCACTGTATCTGTCTTTGGGGCCTGTTTTCTACATGCCTGTATGAATCCTTTGAAAAGTTCTGAAAATGGCCCACAGAAGCTCTGGGCAGGGTCTGACTGTGCAAACTCAAGAAGAAAGTGGTGGCAGGGGTCGTCGGGGGTGTTCTTGACCTGGAACGAGACAACAAGAGCGCATCACGTTGGACACAGTCACCCAGACAACCCAGCTCACCCAACACCGACTGGAACAAAGCAGAAGGGCGGCACAGGAAGCTTCGATCCGTCGCGGAAACCAGACACGAGAGCAAGGGAAACAGAAATACAGCACTAAACGCACGAGCACAAGTGCCGCCGCGGAGGGAAAGGGGACCGAGTGCCGAGTGCCGGGAAGGGGCAGCCAGTGCCGAGAGCCCCCGGGAGAGCTCCTGGAGGCCGGGGTGGGGAAGAGAAGCCCCCTGGAGGGTGTGCGCTTCGGACCGGACCCTGAACACTGAGCAGCTCTGGCCCCTGAGCAACAAGACCATCGCAAGTGAGGTCTCGGCTCGGGCGTGGACCTGAGGCAGGGAGACGAGCCTGGACAGAGCCCGACTGTCCAGGAGCTCGGACTCCACCCTGTGGGCCACGGGAGCCAGTAACGGCACCTGGCCATGGACGAACCGGGCAATTCAGCGTTTAAAGATCCCGGGAAGGTCCCCCGTGTCCCGGTGCACGTGCGGAATGAGGGCCTGAGAAAGATGCAGACGGAGCAGGTGGGAGGAGCGGAGCGCCCCCGGGAGAACCCACAGGGGACAGGCGCGCCCACCCGAGCGGAGCTGGTACGCGACACGGAACGACCCGACGGGAGGCCGGGACACGGGAGTGGGGCCTGGAGAGGCACCAGGGCTCCAGAAGGATGTCTGGCGAGGTTTTGCACAGATGGGACAGCTGCAGAGAGAAGACAGGTGGTCTCGGTGGGCTGCGGGGAAGGGGAGAGAGCCGAATAAAGCCTCCTCGGCAGGGAAGGAAGAGCAGGCGAAGCCCCCGGACGAGGCAGGGCCGCAGCTGGAGTAAAGAGAAGACAGTGGGCCATCACGGAGCCGAAGGAAGAGGGGCTCTGAAGGAGCCGACTGAACAGAAAGGTCGAGCGGGGAGGCCGAGGAAGAGCCGAGGACTCGCAGCTACCGGCTCGGGGGCGTGAGCGAGGGAGGGAGGAGGCGCGGTAGAGCAGAGGATGGAGGCGAGCGGGTCGGCAAAGAGACAACGGGCACGCCCGGCCCGCTCGTGAGACATCGGGAGCCTCGGTCACGGGCCGCCGGTGCACGGAGAACACAAAGTGGGCGCAACCGTTTCCTCTGACACCTGACTCAGCAGCTGCTACAAACACAGTCAACGTGTTCAGCAACCCGGCCCGAGCTCCCGAGCACCGCGAACGTGAGTCGCCGGCCCCCGGGGCCCCCGGTGCGCACAGCACGTGGACAAGGGTTGGCCCCTGCCTTCAGGCCGCCAACAGCTGAGTGCGGCGAGGACACCAACACCAGGCTCACGAGGGAAGCAGCAGCCATCGGCAAACAGATGCGGTTCCAAGTAGAAAGACGCTGCAAGCGTGAATACCTCCTTACTGTCGGGCTGCAGGGGAGTGGGCCAGCTCGCTGCTAATCCCAGCTCTGGGCTCAGCTGGTGCCTGAACACAGGTCTCCACAGCGGGGAGCTCAGCACCGACGCCATTTTTGCGGGAGGCACTGCCACGTCGCTCCCGAGCCCTGGAAGGAGAAGGCGGCCGGTGAGAGCCCTGTCTTCCCCTGGGGGCTGAGCAAAAGAAGGGCTCCAGGCCGGGGGTGCTCTGAGGGCGTGCGGGGGTCCACCCCCGTTTCCCAGCACAGAGCTGCGCTACATCACGGACCCGCACCCCAGATGCACCCACCACAAGCGCACCCTGGGGCGCCGCCCTTCCGAGGGGCGGCCTCGCCGACGGGCACCTCTGCAGCTCCTGCCAGTGCGGGGGGAAGCGAGCTGAGGACACCGCCAGGGAAGCACCGGAGGCCACGCACAAGTGTTTAATGGGGGGAAAGTTCGCAATTTGCAAACTTACGTTTTTAAGAAAAAAAAAAGAAAAAAGAATTAAATACCCACCCACACGTGTTTATGAACAGACATAAAAAAGGACCAGGTGGGAATACGCTAAAACGTTAACAACCATTCTCTCTGGGCGTTAGCACTAGGGATGGCTTTTCTCCTTGACCTTTCTCCATTATCCAACTTCTATGATATTCTCCTCTGACAGTCAGAAAAACTCAGGAAATGAAACAGACATGAAACACACTGGCAAGTTTTATCCTAAAATTCTCATTTCTTCAATGCACTTAATAACTAAGTCGAAGAAATTACTTTAAGGCAAAATCCGTGTTCCTGTATTTAGCATAAATATTCACGTGGTTAAAGAATACGCAGTAAATTTATTCTATTTCTGCCTTCCACGTCTCATGAACGAAAAGCAGCCGCCAAGGCTGCTCTCCAGACCCGGCACCCTCAGCACCCCGGGACAGGTGCCTAAGTCAGTCGAGGCACTTGATGGCCTGGCACCGAGCGGGCCGGGCCCTGTGCCGTGGCCTGCCGTGGCCTGCAGGCCCGCGAGGGCGCCCTGCCCACACCCCCGCTCCGCCCTCGTGTGGACCCGCCACGGGCGAGACTCACGGTGCGCAGACTTGAGCGCCATGCACTGGGCGGCCAGGCGTCCCATGAGCCGGGAAACGAGCAGCTGCAAGTCCAGGGCCCAGGACACGGCCACGTCGGGCAGGCCGTAGGCGGTGACGGTGAACTTGTAGCCCCACTCATTGTTACTGCTGTCAGAGTGAAAGAGGAACTGCAGCCGCGGGCCAGCCTTGAAGGTCACTTTCTAGAGACAAGCGCAGAAGCCACGAGGTCAGACGCGGTACGGAAAGCACTCCTTCAGGAGCAAGCACGTTCTTCAAGCCTTGGAAACTCTGATCCAACATCGGTCTGTCCCCTCACCACCCTGTCCCACCACGGCCAGCCAGGCCACTGAAGGACACAAGGGAGCGACGGAAACACAAGATCCACGACCACAGCGCGTGAAGAAGCCACGCTGGCAGGTTTCTAACGCTGACGCCCGTCTACCCACTCCCTGCTCATCCAGAGACGGTGCTCACGCTCCCCACTGCCACCACCAGCGAGCACGCCAACGGGGAGAAGCAGCACTGCCCGCCCCAGAGAGCACGCAGGCCTCCGACAGGCGCTCCCGCCTCTCACTACAGATGTGGGGCCTTCCTGGACCCCAGGCCCCGCTCCCACCGGACAACGTGACAGAACCCAGGGGCTGGCAAACTGCTGTGAAGAACCTCCCGGGCCGTCCGGTCTCTGCGGAGCCCAAGCAGCTAGACACGGCCCAGCCCCGACGGGCAGGCTGGCTGCCGGAGTAACTTGCTCCACCAGACAGGTGGCCGCCTGTCACCGCTGGCTCAGCCAGAGCCCCTCCTCCTGCAGGAGAGCGAGGAGAGGGCTTCCCTCCCAGACCCCAGGGGCCGGCCAAGGGGGGCATCTGTGCAGAAGCGCGCATGTCACCTCCTTCCGGGAGCACCACTCACCTTGGGCCACTTCTCGGTGCCAACTTTGGTGTCATAGCGTGTTTTTCCACCTCTAGCATCGGTAAACTCCAGATAATCATACCTGGGAGGCACAATGTCCGTTACTCTCCTTCTCTCACCTGACCCGCTGCAGCTGAGAGAAGGGCCACGGCAGTCTTACCGTTTCTCAGTCTCACACCGCTCGTCAAATTCCACCTCAAAGTAGGTTGCCCCCGGGCTCATGAAGACAGACACCTCGTGACAGTTGTTCTCGTAGTTGTGGGCAGACTCCTTTGTCCAGGTATGCAACACCACGGGGCACTCCTGCTGCCACGTCTCTGCGTCGAGCTGCACACACCAGTGAGTCAAGAAAGCAGGCCCCGGTCACTCTGCGTCCCGCCACAGAAAACCGTGCGGCTGGGCCCCAGATGGACGGCCCGGGCAGCGGACACAGACGGCCACACGGGTGACAGTACCCCTCGTGTTCCACCTGCAGACACAGGTCAGCGCGCATCTAGCCCTCAGCAGAGGACGCGCGGCGTTTTCAGCACACAGCTCTGTGATGAGCCTCTGCTTTCTGGCTGTGACCGCTACTCCTTGCAAATCACTACTCAGATGAATTTCCAGTGGAAAAAAACACTGAATTTGGGACGTCGGCAAATCCGAGCCCACCCTGCCTTCTCCCTCCATTTTCAGTCTTTGCTTTTTCACCTTTCAAAGAAGCTTATGACATACGCCCTTTCTAGTCCCACAGAGCTGCTCTGAGACCCGAGAAGACAGTGAACGTCTTTGTGTCCCGTCAAGTTAGATAGGGAGACAACGCTGCTATATACCAGCCCTCCGAGTCTGCCTTCCAACACGCAGTCCCCCTTCCAGACTTCGATCTGCTCATTCGCCCACATGGTTTCGTACAGCCTCCCGTGCCGGGAAAGCAGACGGCCCTGCACACAGCCTGCCTTCCAGGGCTGACCGAGCCCAGTCAGCGCGCGCCGCCACGCGTCCTTGCTGGCAAACCACCGATAAAACACGGGGCGGGGGGTCCCCGGAGGCTATCTCGGTGGTAGGGTCCCTCGGGACGGTCGCCTCCCTCCCAAGAGGGGCCGCAGCGCGGCTCCAGCACCCACTCCGGTTACCTTATCCAGCACTCCGTCCGGGTCAGCGCACAGCTGCCTCAACAGCTCCGGGAGCGTACTGAACTCCCGCAGGAGCGTGCAGTGAGAAATGTCTAAAGCACAGAAGTCCAGCAGAAAGATGACCTAAAGGAAGATTAACGAAGCCCTCAGCACCCACCTCGGACTCTGCCTGGGGCTGCGGCTCACAAACCCCCCTTTACAAAGGCCCTCACTGTGTCTTACCAGTTGACGAGCTGCCATCGAAAACACCGAGTTACATAATTTTTCTACAATGGTTTTTCCACTGTACTGTGACAACAGGGATTCCAAAATCACTCTCATGCTTGCCAGAAACTGTCTCACGTCTACCAAAACATAAAGACAGGAATTAGTGTTCTGTGCGGGAGACACGCCCCTTGCTTGGTTGTCATGAAGGACAAACCTGGAGAGGGTCCCAGGTGCAGAGGCAAGAATTCCACACCAGAAAGGACACTAAGTGTCACAGGGATGCTTTCCTCTGGGAGGAAAAGCAGTGCAAATCTCGGGGAAGGATCGCTTTGAAAGGCAGCGATCTTTTCTATCTTCACTGCTTTGGGACGAGGTGCTCATCGGCTGGGCAGCCCGGCGGCCAGGCTGCAGCCCTGCTCTGCTCACGGTGGGCCCGTCTCCCGCGGGCCGAGCTGCAGGAGCCAGGCCTGGAGCCCGTCAGCAGCCCTGTCCCACTGCCAGGACTCCACGCTCCCCACGCACATTTCTCAGAACCTGGGGATGGTCACGTCATTTTCGGGGTCTGCAAAGACCACAGCAGTGGTCCCAGCTACCCGGGACTTTACAAGTTCACGCCTCTCTTATTTGGATAATTCGACTGCAGCCGGGGCGACCGGCTCTGCAAGGGCGTGGCGTCACCTTGGGGTGCTGCAGGGCGGAGGGCCCCCCAGCGGGAGCTTCTGGGCGCACCATCACATTCAGACACGCTAGCGAACCCTCGTCTGAGAAGGAGCCACCCCCCAGAGACAGCTGGGCTGCAGCCCAGGAGAGAAAGCCCTGTGTGCACGCCACGCACGAGGCACCGACGAAGAGCGTCAAAGCCCCAACCGCTCTGTGCTCTGGTGGCTTCAGGACGTCGGGGTGACACTCACACTGCTCGAGCAGGTCGGCGGCACCGCCTCTGGCCGTGGAGTCGGTGCTCTTCAGCTGCAGGTAGCACCAGGAGAGCAGGCTGCCCTGGACGGCCCAGAGCAGGGCGAGCAGCACGGAGCCGGCCTCCCCCCGGGCGCCCGTGAGCACCAGCAGTTCGCACTGCGAGAAGCAGACAGAGAGGACGTCGCGGCGAGGGCGGGCCGCTGGCAGCCGCCGCCACCCAGCAGCAATCCGCGTTTCCAACACGACTGCGAGAAACGGCAGGTGGACGCTCCGCGCTCACCCTCCCGCTTTCCAGAGGCTTCCCAGACGGTCTTCCTGCGAGCGCCCTCCCCTCCTGCCCCTTAGGGGTCTCGTCCCACTGGCGACCGCCTCTCTCTCACACCTGCAAAGCCCCTTTCTCTGCGGCCCCACCTGAGCCGGCCACCACACCTTCCCACCTGAGAAGTCATTTCCCACCCCTCGGCGGCTCTGTTCTCACCTGACCTCAAGGGGCAAATTCTTGCACAAAGCACCACAAGCTACGTCTGAACCACAGCTCCGTGGAATTGCCCCACCTGGAAACAACCCACTGACCCCCCAAAGTAATAGGGACACACGGCGGCAGGTTCCCGAGGGGAGTACCGCGCACCAGCGACAAGAAATCAGCCGCCATGCGCAGGTCCGCATGGACGAGCCTCAGAAACGCTGTGACTGGAAGACCGTGCGCCACGGGACCAGGCCAAACAAGCCTGCTGCCCAGGAAAGGCCAGACAGGAAAGACCCGTGTCCGCCTCACAGGGCGGTGGCCTCTGGGCAGGAAGGCGCTGGTGCGGTGGGCAGTTCAGCTCGTAGCTGTTCGTTGGTGGCTGCAAGAGTCCCAGCACGGACTCAGCTCCTGGTTGTCCAGAGCTCCCGTCATCTCAGGTCCTACCACAAAGTCGGCACGTTCAAAGTCCACCCACGGCCATTCTCCTCTTCAAATCCTGGCCCTCCCCATCTTGTCCCTGGCCTTGAGCACATGCGCGAGGGCGGGCGGCGGCAGAAATAAAGACCAACGCGAGTGGGGCGGGGCTGACAGGGCTCAGCGCCAACGCTGACGAGCAGTAGGCTGGCGGAGGAGTTTCAGGGAAGACGGAGGTGGGCCACTGTCAGGAAATGAGACAGAAGGCAGGAGGCAGCCAGAGAGAACATGAATGTGACAGCAGCGACAGAGACGACCCTGCACCGGAAGCCATACTTCTGCACAGGGACCAGCCCACAGGGAGACCCCGGCGCATGAGAACCTGGCCCTCTCAAAGCTGTCTCCCGGAGAGCCAAGCAGCCAGGAACATATGAAACCTTGGCTCTAGCACCAACCTGAAAGCGGTAAAGCACTGACAGGAGAAAACAAGTAAAAGACTCGAAGCCACTGAAGTTCAGTCACAGAAGAAGTTATCGTCAAGTCACCGTCACTCCACGCTTCAGGCGTGTGGTCTGGCCTGGCCCACTGTCACCCCCGCCACCCCGGTCCGTGTTCTGTCCAGAGAGCAGTCCTTGGTCCCCCAGTCACGGGGTCCTGTCACGTCAGAGTCCCGGGGGCGTGCGGTGTCACGGACTCGTAATCCTGTCCCAAGAGGTTCTAAGCCAGGAGCCCGGGGTGGGACCTAGAAGCCCAAATTTCTGTCCAAACACACCACCGGACAGGTGGACTACACCCTGAGAAACAGAACCCTTCGTGTTAAAAAAAATAAAGTAAAAATTTGAAAATAACATTAGGACAGACAAAAAAGACTACCTTTTCAGACTTGATTAGCCTGTGCATTTACTAAATAATCTTAAATTTTAAAAAAGCTAAAGCAGTTTTCCACAGAACTCCCACCACAGACACAGGCCTGAGTGCTGGGCTCGCCGACCCGCACCCCAGAGAACGTGGCAATGACCCCCTCTCCTCCCCAGGAGAAGTCTCAGCGAGCACGTCCACACGTTTATGGCTCACTGACTAGAACAGGGACTGGCCCCAGGAGCAGGTGATCAGGAGCCACGGCCGTCTGCTGAGCACTGCTGCTCACCTGGGACAGCCTCAGGACCAAGCCACATCACGCTGTGGACGAGGATAACGGGGGACAGTGCCCACGACCGCCAGGTCACAAGGTGAGGGGAGCTGAAGGGGACGAGGGTAACGGGGGCGGCGATCGCCGGGTCACGAGGTGAGGGGAGCTGAAGGGGACGAGGGTAACGGGGGCGGCGATCGCCGGGTCACGAGGTGAGGGGAGCTGAGTGGCCGCCAGTTACCTCTCGAGCAGCGACGGACAAGAGGGTGCTCATGACGGCCAGCACTTCAGTGGTGTTCGTGTCAGCCAGGTCACCCTTCTCAGGCAAGAGCAGAAGGCCACCTGGATCCTTATCACTGCAAGGACACAAGTCTGTCACGACACCTTGTTTCAGGCAGGGCACGTTCATGCTCTTGTCTTAAAAGTTTCCAAAAGAGGACGCAGCAAGCTTTCAGTGCCAGTTCTGAGGGTTGTGGAGGAGTCCGGGTCGGGAAACAGGCCTGGTCCCAGCGGGGTCTGGGCTGCTGTCTGTCCCGAGTCCTGAGGAAGCTCAGGCCCGTACACCTCAGGTCCTCAGAAGAGACTCAGAGCAGTCAGTCTGAGGACATCGCCCTGACCTCCACCAAGAAACACACCCAATCTCACGCTAACTCGACAGCCCAGGCAGAAGATCCCGTTCTTCAAGCGCTCCCCACACACGCTCCGAGGCTCTTCCATCGCCCCTGATCCTCGAATCCAAACCCACGTCAGGGCCCCCCACGTCTGCCCCCGCACTACATACAGCCTGGCGTGGCCCCAGGAGCCTGGGCCATTCACTCGCTCCCTCGTCAAGAGCCGACGCCTCCGGGAACGCTGCCCCCAGCCCCACGAGCTGCTTCGCTCGCCGCCAGAGCACGCGAAAATCTCCAAGTCACCCCCTCCCGGCACACTTCCTCGGCTCCACTGCCATCTGTGCTTCTGGGTCTTCACACCTGACTCCAGGACTCCGAGCCCCTCCGGCTTCAAGTGTCACCGAGACGCGGAGGCGCTCAGAGAGCTCCTCGCAGGTCTATTCCAAACGGTGTCCTGAGGCCCGGGCCTGGGACGGAAGCCCTGACGAGACCATCGCCTCCCCCCACTGCCGGAGTCATTCCTCTGATGTGCGGTACCAGCCTCGAGAACGCCGGCCGAGCAGACGGGACGGAGAGCGAAAGAAAACTCTGCAAAGATGTGAAATGTGAGAGGGCCGCGAAGCACTGTAAACTCACCTGAAATACGTGCACAGTGAACGGAAAGTGAGCTGCACGGACTGCCTGTGCTCCTGCTCGGTGACACTCTTCTAGAAAACAATGAAGTGCACAGTGAGGACACCTGTTCCGTGACATGCCGGAGCCCGGGCGGCACGAAATGCCACCGCCCCCCGCTCCCGAGCTCCCGTGCGGCAAGCCGGGGCTGGCCGCGCTCGGGGGCCCGACTAAGGCTGGCCCGGTGCTCAGGGGAGCAGGCTCACCCGCCTGAACAAAAGACGGCAGGTTCACTTGGGTTCACTGAGCAGGCTCCCACTTCCAAGCTTTCCCGCGGGAGCTCCTGACACGACCGTGTAGCAGGCCGTGCACTTTCCTTCCTTGGGCACAGCGTCGCAAGAGGAAGGGGCAGGCGCGGTGCATTTCTCGTGAGCTTTCTCTTGGCTTTTAAATCGGATCTAAGCTTTCTCGACATCAGCCAGAGCAGCCCAGAGTGACGGGTCTCGGAATCACGTCTCCCGACAAGGCTACGGGGCCACTGGAGGGGCACGTCCTTAATTCCACCAACGCACGGAACACGGACGGTCAGGCTCTCCAGAGGACCGCAGACCCGGGGCCCCGCCTGGCACAGGAGCGCGGAGGACGCCAGACGCGCCGGCCAACCCGTCAACAGAAGCCTTACCGCTGCTGTCAGCAGGCAGGCGAAGGGAAAGGGACGGGGCTGCTGAAGACAGCAACGCGTTTCAACGGGTCCTATGTCGTCGGCACGCCTACATGTGGAACCCACGCCAGCCAAACAAGTCACCGCTCAGCGGCCGGGTCAACAAGGAAGATGGGAGTCCCGCCCGCGGTCCAGCGGGTCAGGCCAGCCGGGGCTGTCCAAGGTCAGGACTCTGTGCGGAAACGGATCCTTCAGGCCGACGTGTAAATGCTGCTGAGAGCTGAAAACCACCAAAGACCCTGCCTCCTCTCTGAAACCGTCCACGGTCACCTGGCCCCGTAAGGCACCGGCGGTTTTTCCTGGTGGCAGCTGTGCCCAGCTGAACTGTAGTCCCCTGGGACCGGAGTCCACATCTGATGCTTCCGTTCCCTCCTTTCCTTCTTTCTCTGCATCCCACAGAGACTTTATCACATCTGCTAATGGCTGCTACGTTTAGAAATGCTTTTTTAAAATGCTGGCTCCAGTTTCCTTCATCAAACTCCTATCAGTAATTCCACTGCTTGCTTGTCTACAGACAATAAAAAACAAAACAATCTATAATCCTGTCGCCTATAAAGAATTACTTATCTTATCCTTTCCAATTACAATGTTTAAAATTTCTCTTTCCTGTCCCACCGCACTGGCCAGACCCACTGACGACGACGTCCTGGAGTAGCCGCGGCCAGGAAGCATCCTTGCTTCCCTCCTCGTTTTGAAAGGCATGCTTCTAGAATCCACCGGCCAGCATCTTATTTGTTAGAAGTCTGGGACACACGCCCTCCACAAGGTGGGGGAGTTCCTTTCTGCTCTGAGTTTGCTAATGGTTTTATAGTTTTAATCATCATCCGAATTTAATCTTACTTAAGTGTTTTCTGTATTTATTGATATAAATAAATATCTTTCCTCTGACTTCATTTACTAATTTCTCACATTAAACCACCCTTGTATTCCTGGGGTAACTCCAACTCAGTCAGGACTTTGTATTTTACTGGACTGGTTTACTGGCTTTTTGTTAGGCTTTTCTTACAACGTTTACAAGTACGACAGGCCTGGAATCCTGCTGCCTTGCTCCTCTTCTCTTCCCGTTCCCCTGTGTTGTACCAGCAACAACTTCGTCGACCCTGAAGCGCCCTGACCTAGGGGTTTCCAGTATGGCCTCTTAGAGAAATTTTTTTAAGATTTTTTTTTTAATACTTTGAGAGCGGGCGAGAGCACGCGTCCGTGCGTGCGCACCTGGAGGGGGCGGGCAGAGTCCGTGCTGAGCACAGAGTCCGGCCAGAGAGAGAAATTTCTGTCTGTCTTACATTAGCATTCATCTGTTTCTCCACGTATCATACTCATCTTCACACAGAAATACTGCCTTCAGAGTTAAAAACCTGGAGCTCTGTACAGGTAACACAGTGCGTACGAACACTGAGCATTCTTCACCCGCCACTCCTGACGTCCGAGCGCCGAGGAGATGGGGTCTGTGAGGGCTGCATCTCATCACAGACAGAGTCTGAGATGTTTATGAACAGGTCAGGGATCTACCCTGAAATAACACGGGGGGAGGGCCGGGAGAGAGGGTGAGGCAGAAACAGACGGAACCAGAGCAGCCCGGGCTTACGGGCCGCCAAGGCCGGCTCCAGGTGACGGGTGCCCGCGGGGCAGGAGGTGCTGCGTTTACTCTAGTTTCGTGTTGGTTTTAGGGTTTCCCCGTAACAAAAAGTGACAGAGGAAAAGAAGGCCTGGCTGCAGGCAAGTCCTGAAGAGGAGGGAGGCAGCACGCCCGTCAGACCACAGGCCACGACCTGCCGTCCCCTCGAGGGCGGTGCTGGGCCCTCAGGAGGCTGAGCCCCACTCGCGAGCCTGCACCCGGCGAGCAGGAAACACAGCCCCAGGCAACTGGGACTGAGGAGACCCGCGGAGGCAATGGAGACCAGTAACTGCCATCCCACCAGCCTCCCGCACGGCGCCCGTCCTCCCGGCGGCAGTGATTACCATCATGGCGAAGAGGTGGCTCCGCCGGCTCTGGCGGTCAGGAAAGAAGACCGCAGCCCCGTGGAGAAGGGTATTCCTGACTTCCTGCTTCAAGGTCTCCACGGGCACAGAGTCTCCGTCCACCCTGTCCACCACTGAGGAAAACAAGCAACGGAGTCAGCTTCAACGTCTCCCCCTGACTCACTCGCAACGTATGGACCCGCTAGCCACGAACTCACTACTCCCTCCTGCGGCGGGTGCCTCTGGACGCACAAGGCGTGTGAGCAAAGGGCACTGAACCAACGCAAGGACTATACGAACCGGTTTTCGGGTTTTCATTTCATAATTTCCCTGTCCTTTTGAGCCGCATCCGGGCAAAGCCTTGAAAGTAATTTCACGCGGGCCATGTGTTTACTCGCTCCCCTCCCTCCCAGCCCAGTGTCTTCTCTACAGTAAGGACTGAAGAATGTCACAGTCGTCACTCTCAGTGTGACCCAACCGTGGTCAGAAACCAGGAGGAAGCCTCACTGACGAGAGACTAAATCCTGAACTCAAAAGAACGAATCAGAAGAAGATGCAAGGAAACCCTCATTTTCCCACGCAGCGACCCCTCCCCTGGGCTTGCATGATCACAGGGTCCCTGTTCTTACAGCGGGAGGCCTGGCAGGCGACCAGCACGGGGTCACATGCAAGAAAAGTCCAGGGGCGCCTGGGGGCCTCAGCTGGTTAAGTGTCTGCCTTCAGCTCAGGTCATTCCCTGCTGGGCTGGGAGTCTGCCTCTCCTCCTCCCTCTGCCCCTCCCCTGCTTCTGCGCGCGCTCTCTCTCTGTCTCTCTCTCTCCCTGTGTTAAATAGACAAGTAAAATATTTTTTTAAAAAAATAAAGTAAAAAGTAAAGGGGAGCCCAATCCCTACCGTCACATAAGTGTGTGTGGAGCTCCTTGGCGGCCCCGGCCCCCGCGGGGCTCTGCCGGGGAGCCTTTGCCCCCTCGGAGGCGGCAGGCCCGTCTCTCTGCAGCACCGAGAAGCAGCTCTGGAGGAGACGCAGGAGCAGGGTCTGGGCACAGATGCATTCTTCCCTCGGGCTACAGAAACACAAGAGCATCAGAGAGTAAAACGGCAGGTTGCTTTTACCCTCCAAAGCTGTTTAAAAAGGACTCTCGTCTACACAGCAGGCCCGGCAAAAAGAAGGCCAAAGAGAGGAGAGGCAGAATGAAAGAGCCTCGTACTAGGCCAGGTCTGAAAACAGACGCCCTGCCCGAGTCTGCCCACAGTTTCCGGCCCTACTCCTCCATCGATGAATCGAGGCCACTACCACGACGCTCGACCCAACAATGTTCGCAGGACCAACGCCAAAGCACGTTCCAGACACGTGAGGCGCTTCTTTACTAATAACCAGTTCTCTCAAATGAGAACAATATAAACTAGGGAGAGTCAAAAGTCTTAGAAGAAAAAAAAGGGTCTATTTGGCATGTAAAACTTAGCGTTTTCAGTTTTGTTTACATGATTATCACCTTATAACAAATTCTGACCTACTTTTGCTTTAATTTACTGTAAAAATTCCAGAAGATCTGCAAATCAAGGCCCGCGAAGTCCAGAAAAGATTTATATTTTAAGCCACTTTCCTTCTGCTGCACCTAAAAATTATAAAAACCAGAAAAAATAAAGTTGGAAATGCATTTAGAGAAATAGTGTGACGGCTCATTTAGTCATCCGAGGACAAGGGCGCAGATTCCCATACGGCGGGTGGGACTCTAACTCGGACACGCACGGACAACCATCCCCAGTACGGAACTTTCTCCAGGACGGGCGTGCATGTGCGTGTGCGTGTGAGACCAGATGAGCGTAAACACACCGCCCCGCCCCACGAGGACTCCCCCTCCACAGACACCACACCCGGGACGCCGGCGAGACGACACGGCAGCGCGCTCAGACCCCCGCGGCGGCAATCCTGCCCCGCGCCCCCGCGGCAGCCCACCCACCCCCGCTCACGTTTCCTGCTGCGACAGCGGAGCTTGAAAAACAAACACCAAACAGACCAGAGTTCACCTGAGCCTCAGCCTCCACACCCGCCCTGACGCAGACCCGCGGCAGCCCCATGTGGGAGGGCGAGGGGCCCCCCGATCCCTGAGCTAAGTCATGTTCCCTACAGTGACGGTGGCGAGAATCTTCCCTGGAGCGAGCGCTCGCTGTGTTTTCACTAGTGACCGTACAAGTCAGTGTCAGGAACACCAGTGATTTCAAATCCTGACGTTTTGGTACCGTCTGTGGGCAAACACAATTCACCTGTGCCTCAGAAACAACCCTCCCAGGACTTAAGGGAGACGGACATCCCTAAGCTCGCCGAGTCTCCCTAGACTGGCCCCGGCAACCACGCGGGGGTCTTCCAGGTGTGTCCGGAGGTCTATTCCAGGGAGCCTCGCTGCCGGCCACACGCTCCTGCGGCGCCTGACAGCACGGATGGCCAGCGCCTCCCTCCCCGGCTCTCCCCACGTCCGCGGAGCAGCACGATGCCAGCAGCACGTGTCCCCACCACACAGCTCGCGACGGCCCGCGTTCACCAGCCGCTGCTCCTTTCCCTCGACACCACCGTTAACCTTCCCCAAGCGAACAAGGTACCAGGTCATGGGCGAGCTGCTGGATGAACTGAAGTGTCCGGAGGAGCAGGGTGGCCCCGCAGACGCTGTCCTCCCCGTCCTTCCTGCAGTGGGCACAGGCGACGGGCTGCTCCGCTTCCGCTCTCGCCGGCCGCAGGTACCCGCTGACGCTGAGGCCTTGCACGCCCAGGCGCTCTGCCGACTCCTGACGGGTGCAGAGGAACTTCACCATCAGATACTAGAAAGGACGGAGAGATTTAAGGAGAAGGCCTCAGAAGCCGGACTACGAACAGAAGGGAGATAAAGGCCTTTCTGGGGAGGCCCCACTATGATTTTAATGATGTATTAGGTCCCACTGTGCCTAGCGTGGGGCCCTAAATAGACGTCCAACATCTCAACAAATAGGAAAAAAATGCTCGCGCTGACTCAAGTCAGGTTTTGGGAAAGGTCCCAATAAGAGAAAGAGCATCGCCCCGTCCAGGGCAAACCCGGGGGAAGACACGATGAATCAGAGGAGTGCGTCTGCTCCGGGGCCCAGTCGTGGCAACGCAGAAATCAGGCCGGTGGCGAAAGCAGTCCGCAGATGCCCTGACGAGTCCTCCAAGCTCCCGACCGACAGCAATGGCCCACGGCCCAGGACTCGGCGCTGGCTGCTCGAAGCCAAAGCCCCTCGAAAGCCGGCCTGCTCCGTGAACTCGGCTTCTTACTGCGGAAGCCCGGGAGCCGTCCCGACCCCACGACCGGGAAGCACAGACACTAACCGAGCAGCCGCCACGCCTCCGCCCCGAAGAGAGCGCCTGCTCTCACTGAAGCGTCTCAGCAGCGGCGCCGAGGCTGAGAGCAGTGAAGCGGCCGACCACGTGCCGTGCCCTCGGGCCGGCGCACCCCCCACTCTCCCCGCTGCGGACGCCCTTCCCGCACGTCCCAGCCCGGCCGCCGGCGGCGACCGCGTCCTTCCAACACGGCAGCGCGCCCCCTTTCCTGGGAAGCCGCCCCGCAGCCTGCCGGCCGGGCCCAC
>LNAC01000150.1:4682792-4694400 GCA_002007465.1 Ailurus styani | reverse complement strand
GCCCACGAGCCGCGCCGTGAGCACGGACGGAGCCGAAGGCGGAGCGGCATCGCGCGGCGGCCGGACCACTGACGCTTACTCGGGCCACTCTGCACGGCCACAGCTTCACGTCTGCTTCGTCCCATTCTTCTTCCAGCTCAAACCAGCCGATGGGGTCATCCTCCCCAAGGTCTTCGGACGAGCAACCGACCCTGTGAACACAAAGGGAGTCACAAAACATGGGCCTCTTCCTCAACGTCTCGGGGGCCTCGTGACTCAGGTGCCATGAAGTGGCACGGACCTGGGAAGTCGGGCCTGCCGGGAGCAGTCGGGGACCGGGGGTGGGGGGGTAGTTGCTGGGAATTTCCTCCCCGTTCCTCAGCCTCCTTAGCTCTGACGTGGGAACCAAGATCAGCTCCAAATAGAGTCTGGGAACTACAGAGAAGGTTTCCTTCTTCAGATAACTGACAGAGCTGAAGAATGAGACGTGAAAGCAAGACGTCTTAGAGGAGGGACTCGGAAATGAGAAACAACGTAACCACCGCTGTGTGCTTCTAGAAAGACCCAAAGGAGAGGCAGGTTCCGTTTTCTTTCCCTAGGTCTGGCTACTACACGTACGCCCAGCCGGAGGTTCAGCGCGCTTGCAGCAACTGAAGGGGAAGAGCCGGGAACTTTCAGATCCCAGGGCTCCAAGAAAGGAAAACTTCAGCCTCCGCATTCTTCCCTTAAAAGGTCCTTCCAGGAAAGCATCTCAGCCTCAAGGCTAAAGAAGCACAACGCCGGCTGCTTCTTTTTAAAAACCAGACACTTAAGTCGTACTCCCTTTTCAGGAATGATATAACCAAAGGAGAAAAAGGCAGTCTTTTCAAGAAACGCTCCTAGAACTTTCCACCACCTAGTCCGTGACAGAGCTGGCAAGCCAGCAACACGTGGGTGCCCGGCGCGGGGAAGCGCCTGGGCATCCGGGGCAAGAGGGAGAAGGGTCCAGAGCAGGTTCTGAAACGGGGAGACTTCCTTACCATCAGTCCTTCGTGACATAATTAACCCTGAAACCAACATGACAGAAGGGATTCTGTCTTAACCCAAAACCACGTCAATGAGTTTCATCCACATTGTGTTTGAGGATCTTTTCATTTGCTCTGTGGCAGCCTTCAAGAAACTCTTGGGGAGAGACGTCAGAGAGCACAGAGAGGCGACCCCGCTGACCACACCACACGGCAGACAGAGGACAGAAAAGAGAACGGAGTGTCTGTCCTCCGGAGCATGCAGAGCGCCAGTCAGCTGGCTCAAGAGCGTGCTCACTGACCAACAACCGGCCAGGACAGAAGAGAGGAAAAAAAGGGAAGACGACAGATGCACGTACATTAACACCTTGATCCAAACTGGAGAGAGGCTGGGAACGTGCAGTCCAACCAAATGAGGATGTCAGAGTAGTTCAGGCTGGAACCAGAAGCTAAAACCAGCAAGTGAGGAGTGAACAGACCTACATCGAGGTTAAAAGAAACTCCTACAGAGGATGTGAAAGATCTTACTTAACTGCAGGTTTAGGGGGAAAATTTTTGTTCTAACACATCCTAAAAATGGGATACAGCTGCTGAAAAACAAGTGTAATCTCTAGTTACCATCAAAAAAAAATTCTGTTAGGGGCGCCTGGGTGGCTCGGTCGGTGGGGCGTCTGCTTTCAGCTCAGGTCATGATCCCGGGGTCCTGGGATCGAGCCCCACATCGGGCTCCCTGCTCTGCGGGGAGCCTGCTTCTCCCTCTGCCTGCTGCTCCTGCTCTCACTCTCTCTCTCTCTCAAACGAATAAAATGTTTTTTAGAAAAAAAAAAAGGATCTTTTAAGAAGGCATGTACATACGGTGGGGAGGCAGGTTTCAGGAACGAAGGAGATTCGCTCCAATCCCCACGGGGGTTGCAACTACAAACGCAGACCTCAGCTGAACTCACAGCGCAGTGAGCTCTCCGTCGTGAGGAGCGCTCTGGAGCCCGAAGGCCACCGGGGGACGCCCAGCAGAGAGAGGGAGCTACTCTGGACCCTGCACTACTCCAAGTGTGGTCCGCGCGTGGGGAACATCACTCACCTGAGAGCTTCTGACTCTGGGTCAGAGTCTCCACCCAGAACTACTCAGAGTCGGGGATGCACGTGCACAGCCGAGCTCAGCGGCACATACCGGGCCCCGGGCACCGGCAGCACAGAACCGGGCGCCCACTAAAGGCCGCTGTTACCTCCAGCTCCCCCGTCACCCGCGACAGGAACGCAATCAGCAAGTCCAGGGTTCAGCTCGGTGAGTTTTAACCCGCTGCTGTAACGTGGGAGACCATGCTGCCAGTGACCTCTGGCTCACCAATGACCTCTGGGGCTGAATCCGTCAGGTCCACTTGCAGATTTGACCCGGACGATCCCGGGTAACACCTGATCCCACTGCCCACTCCCCGCTTCCTTTACCATCACCCCTCTTGGCTTCATGGTGATACAGGGGGCCTTCTGAGAGGCAGTGGCGTCTGAAGAGCCACAGAGGAGAGAGGAGGCTGAGAAGAGCCAGCAAGGCAGCAGGAAGGCCCCTGTACTTGCTGGCCCTCCTCAGCCTCCCTTTTACTCCGCGGCTCTTCAGACGCTGCTGCCTCTCAGCATGCGGATCCAGGGCAGCTCTCTGCCTGCCCAGCCCACCTGCTCTCCCAGATCGGTCTAACTCACTTCAAACACCCTTCGAGCATCTCTCCTGCTGGTCCCCTCAGTCCCTCTCCCAGGCTCCAACGCACTCAGCCAACGAGCTGCCACGTATCACCGAGGCTTCCCAGACCTCCGTGTCAACAGGACCAAAACTGAGCTCGTCCGCTTCCCACGGACTGTTTTCCCGAGTCAGTTTCTACCAGGGAAGGGCGCTCCCCGTGTCCCCACCTGCCGCAGCCAAACTCCCAGTCCACCCCAACGCCCACACTGCCCTTCCTCCTCTGCTCTACACTCGGCCTCCGTCTGCTGGTCTCTCCACCACTCTCCGTCACTGCGAAGGCTGCTCCAGCCGAGGGGACCCAGGCCTCTGGCCGCCCCCTCCCTTTCCATTCCGCTTCCGCGCTGGCTCCCCCCAGCCACACCGCACACAGCATGATGCAGAGCAGTACCTGTCGCTCACGCGCCTGGTCTCCTCGTTCTCCGCCCCTTAGTCCTCAACACTACGTTGGCCCCCCAGCCTTGCTTCAAGGATAAAGTCCTAGCCCTGAGCCAGAGACTCAGAGACTCTAGTGACCCGGCCGCGTCCCGGCCCTCCAGCCCCGCATCCTGCCACTCTCCACCTGCGGTGACTTTTGGCACTTGCAGGCCCCCAAGCCTGCCGTATTTCACCGAAGAGTGCTCGAATCTGCTCCGCTCTGTACTCAGGATCTCTCCTTCAACGGTCCATCATCCTTAGCTCTTAACACAAACAACACTCCCTCCGGGGTCTTTCCCCCTGGGGCCCCCGCCCCTCCTGCCCAGCGCTGACGACACTGGATGTGCCGGTCTGAGCGGACAGTGAGCACCACAGGGCACGCACTGTGCCAACTTGTTCCTGTGTCTCTTCTGTGCCAAGCATCGGGCCCAGTGCACAGAGGGTGCTTAAAAATATCTCCAGTGAAAGCATGCCTAGGAAGAGGGAGGTTGGGGCATATCTTAAAACATGTCTCCAGGAATCCTGCTAGAAATCAATGAATGCTCACAGCCCCTGAGGACGGCCTGGGGCACCTCTTCTATAAAGACAGGAAAGCATATTTTGCCAATAAGAAAATAATACAACCTTATTAACTACAAATATTTTTATTCTGTTCCTTACCTGCTTTTTACAAATTGCCTGAATTCCTGAAGCTTCCATTTGTCATATTTTTCAAACCTTTTGAAGTGTTCTTCTGCATGGAATTTATCAGAAGATGAGTTATAGGCGAACACCAACCCACACTGGGCACCAATGCCACCACGTCGAACCTAAAAACAGAGACCCAGCTCACGTACGTGGAAGGTACAAAGTCCTGTGGCTGTTGTGTTTCCAAGCAACACGGTTAAATTCAAAGAGCTTAAAGCAAATTCACACCAATAAAATGACATTTTGAAGACATTAAGTCCTGGAAAAACAGAGGAGCTGCTTCCCAAAAAGCGATCCCTTATATTCGCACATCCCCAGACAAGAAGCTACTCGTCTCCGTGTCCCTGCCCTCTGCTACAGGCTCAGAATGCCTGGCACAGAATGGTCGCTACACGTGCGATGAAACCCAGTGACAAGGACTCTGAAATGGAATCCTGTCTTTAAAATAGCAGTGCCATTGCTGAAAGAAGGTAGTATGAGAATTACCATAATTCTGATCTGTGTAACTTGGAATGCAGATTCGGTTCCTGTAGAAAAAATGGTACTTGCTCTGGTCTTCCCGGTCTCTGTAAGAAACCCTGCAAAAGGGAGACACTGAAGTGAGGACGTCGGACCCGTCTGTCGTAGCCCTGAGAACTGAGAGGGGCCAAGCAAACACACCCGACCCTGTGTGGGTGGTGGCGGGGAACTCGTCCCTCTGGTATTCTCGTAAGCAGCAGGAAAAGCTGTCCCCCTGCTCAGGTGCGAGCTCACTGCCAAGCCCCAGGTAACAGACCGGGGCTGGGGACAGCGTCCTCAGCGCACCACCTTCTCAACCACACTGGCAGCCCTGCTCTGACGTGACAATCAAGAAATAAAAAGTTTATAAAGACTGTGACTTAAGTTCAAACAGATTAAAGACCGGGCAACCCATCGTCTTTCCGTGCTACTCCGAAAACCGTGCCGAGGCTTGACGGCGCCGACAGAGGACGCGGGCCGGGACGGCGGCGGGCTGCTCGGACTTCTGGAACGCTGTCAGGGAAGCCTGTGCGAGACTCTGGAACGGGCAGAGGAGACGGCAGGGTGTCCGTGGAGCACGCTCTGCGGGCTACCTCCACCTTCCGCTGCCTGCGACCTATTTTACTGCTCCGTAAGCGGCGCCTGAACGTCGGTCAGTTTTGCACCTATCTGTGGATTCCTGCTGGCATTCTTACAGGTCAGTGAATATTTTATGAATTCTCCTTTGAACTGTTTGCAACGTCTTACTGGTCCCTCACTAATTAACAAGATAAGTAAAAAGTGTGACTGTTCATTTTTCATTTGCATGAAAGCCATGGTTTACCTCTTCCGTTGTTGTTAATTATCCTTTAATAATTCACAAAACGGTCTGCTGCTAGCCCCAAGGTGGCCTTTCTCTTTCAAAGCTCTGTGAGTAAAAATCCGCACACACGTGCACATCAGCTTCGCTCGTCCTAGACCATGAACGGCCCTCGACCAGTCTGCCTGCTCCAGACCAGAAGACTAAACCTGCTTCTTGCTGCTTCTTTTATTACATGGAATTCAGTAAACAAAACCATCTGAAGTTGAATCTCCAATAGGACGATATGCGGAACGTGTCACCAAAACCAAGAAAATGAAATCCAAGGAACACTGACTAATCCCAGAGAGAAGCCACGGCAGGATCTCGCCCCCGCGCGCAGTAAGCACGGGGCAGATTTAAGCAGCCGCACAGCGAGGGCCTCCCCGCCCCGGCCAGCAGGGAGACTCGCGCCTGCCCGCAGCTCCGTGCCCTGCAGGGCTGCCCGCGCCGACCGACCGCCGGCGCCCGTCTCCAAGTAGCTGAAGCCGCACCCACAGAACCAGACTCTCTCTGAACTGCGCTGTCACCAAACACGCATCTGAAGGGTTTTCTAAAGGTCAAAATAAATACCTAAACAAGGCCTGAAAGGTAAACAGAACTCTGTTCTCCCCTCCCTTGGTAAAAAACAAGAAACAGCGCCTGTGATGTCCTCAAGCTCCACCTGTTTTGATACAAAGCCCCCCCCCCCAATTTGCTCTCTAAACTGACAGTGAAGAAACTAACCAATCGCAGGGTTAAGGAACTGAACAAACCTACGCCTTCAGGCTGTGGCAGCAGCGGGCATCCTCCCAGCTGCCGGACAGGACGGCTGGCGCTCCGGAGGCTGAGGTGTGGACCCCCGGGCTCCGTGCAGCAAGACACGTGTCTGCGGAACCAGCACCGCCCGGCACGCGGGGAACGGGAGGCGCGCCCGTGAAGAGAGATGCCCCCCTTCCCCGCCGTGGCGTGGCACGGGAGGCCACAGCCTGTGTGGCCCTCAGCGGTCCTCTGCGGGGCAGCAGACGGACGCGGGGAAGGAAACACCCCCGCGGAGGCTGCGCTGCGCGGGGCGGACCGCAGCAAG
The DNA here is from genome assembly GCA_002007465.1 of Ailurus styani. Taxonomy (NCBI): domain Eukaryota; kingdom Metazoa; phylum Chordata; class Mammalia; order Carnivora; family Ailuridae; genus Ailurus; species Ailurus styani. The sequence continues at coordinate 4,688,185 of LNAC01000150.1, read as the reverse complement.
AGTGCCCGGCGTGAGACTACGTCCTGCGTGAGAGCTGAGGGCACGCCAAGTCCGCGGGGAGAGCAGGGGCCCGGGGAGAGGCACGAACACAGGAGACACGGCAGAGGAGAGGTGACCGCTGAGAACGCACGGGGCCTGCCCTGCTGTGGGAAGGCCAAGGAGAAAGCAAATCCGAAGCAGAGGGCAATTCCTGCCAGTGTTTCGTAACTGCCAGAACATTCCCCTTCCTGGGCCACGGTGGCAACGTTCCCAGTAGCGCAGCGAGCACGAGGGGGCACGTGCAGGAGACAACCGGCCGGCCGACGAGACAGAGGAGGGAGAGACAGACGCCCTGGACGAGGGAAAGAGCCCGCCACCACACGGGACAGCACCTCGGCAGCGACCGCGTCGACGACCCGCAAGCGGTGGGGCCCTGCCCGACACGCCCGATCCACAGGAGCCACGCTGGGAGATAGCCCCGCCCCGGAGAGGACGTTTCCAGCAGCGCCCTGCCTTGCATCTGCTGAGTTGCTTCGCGCTTTAGGGTGACACAACGGAAAGATAAGCTGAATTTGAAAACGGTAACCTCTGATATTCTCAAAGGAAGAGGCCTTGCTTTCCAAAACCGAGGGCCCTCCTCCGGTAACGATGAAGTGGTTACGAGGGACTGACACCTAGCAGAGGCCAAGGCTGCGGTAAGGCGGGCAGGCCTCTCTGGTGTGCAGGCCCAGGCCCCGCGCGCAGTGTGATGCCGCCGGAGCGCTGCCTCCCCAGCCCCGCGCACGGACAGACCCACCACTCACCGTCTCTCGTCCACGGCTCCACGAGGAGGTTTTCAGGCCCTGACTTCTCTTCTTTCCCTTTCACATCGCAGGCCTGAAGGGTCAGCTGAAGAGGTTTACCTGGTCCAAGATGAGAGAGAAGAACGAGAGTCTTACGCTGGCCCAACAGGAAAAAGAAAAGGCAGCAGGCACGTCCGGGGAAAGGGAGCGCACGTGCGCAGCAGGCGGCCGACGGAAACACACCTGCTGAAAAGCCGGAGGGGAGAAGCTGACACCATTACAGCTCCGTGTCCCTACGTGAGTCCTGGAGGGGGACTCCAGAACCGCCTCCCCCCAGAAACAGCACATTACGAGTCAGAGGCTGATGCCACACAGCCAGCACGTCTGGGAGAGGGGCTCCGACAACAGCGTCCTGGAGCCAATAACTGGTTTCATTGTAACTGCATTTAAACGTGTAAATAACATCTCAGGGTCTCACTCTTGTTTCTCTAATACACCTGCAGGCAAATTGTGAACGTTTTCAGAATTTTAGAAAGTACTATTTGCTACAATGACCCGAAAGCCTCTCCTTTTTCTTTCGTGTTAATAATACTATAATGAATACGCATTAATCTATAACCCAGTCCACAGCTAGGACACTGCCGGTGACGAGCGTTCCCTCCTGCAGCCCTGCCCTGGCCAGGGCTCCGGCCCAAATCACTGCTCATCTGACCTGGTAACGTCCCTGGAGAGCACCTTCCACACACGGCAGATCCCTTCCCTCCAGCCGTGCCTGCTGTGGGCTCCCCGCCCCACCAAAAACATGACCTTTTCAAACTTAAGGGGAATACTGGATTTATAAAACATCAATTGACCTTAAAAATTAAACATGAGACAAGTTATGAAGTTGCAACAAGAGAAAGGTACAAACGTCATGGCAGAAACAGCACAGTCTGCCCTGTCACTGAAGGGGAAGGGATCCAGTACCGTCCTCTGTGGACAGAATCGCCGCATGGTGACGAGTGCCCCTCACACAGCAGCTGAGAAGGGTCAGGGGCCCTTCCTGCGCCAGCCGGCAAGTGCCAAGCTGGACGGCGGCCGGGCCCGGGGGGGATGTGGGGGGTGCACACAGCCCTCACAGGGACGCACAGGGACGCAGTCTCAGACCAGGATGCTTGGTGCTGTGTCCGGGCCAGGTCGCTCCCTCCTCCAGAAGGGAGCCACTCCCAACTTCCCAGCCTTCTTGGTCTACGCAGAGAGACGCACCTGTGCCTCATCGAGACGGCGGGGGGACCTACTGGCTGAGCCTGAGCGGTCTGGCCAGCAAGTCCCGGCAGCGCAGCCCAGGGAACACTCGGACCCCTTCTGATGCTGCTGTCAAGGAGCCCACACGCCCCCTCTCCCTGCCGCCCCCCCGAGGTGAGGACACGTTCGGCCCGGACTCACGGGTCACTACTAACGGCCGAGGAGGTACGAACATGCCAGGTCACTGACGCTGTCAGGGCCTGGCCGGCGAGCCCCGCTCACATACCGTATTTAAGCAGCAGGTTCTGCCTGACGGACGCCATGGAGGCGAGGAGGGACGAGGCGACGTACTGTGCGTCCAGGTGCTCGGTGATGGCGCACAGAGAGCTCAGCACTTTGGCAACACTCCCTCTAGCTAGTGCGAAGGCCAGAAGGGTCAGCTCCACCTCGGGAGTCGAAGAGCAGCTGGAAACAAAGAGGAAAAACGTCTCCCTTCTTAAGAACGTGAGAAAATCCAGGGAGTCCCAAGCCCCACGTAGCTGACCACCATCAGAAAAATCCACCTTTCGTACGCTTTCTCTATGCTCAGCAGAAGTACTTTTTCAAAATCCTCACAATGACCTACAGAAAAACGAAATCAACCCAGAGGACAAGGACATGAACTCCTCCCCCTGTGCCCTTAATCTGTAACTACTAAATAATACTATCAATTTTAACAAGTCAAACTTTATTTTTTTTAAAGATTTTATTTATTTATTTGACAGAGAGAGAGATCATAAGTAGGCAGAGAGGCAGGCAGAGAGAGAGAGAAGGAAGCAGGCTCCCTGCTGAGCAGAGCCCGATGTGGGAATCGATCCCAGGACCCTGAGATCATGACCTGAGCTGAAGGCAGAGGCTTAAGCCACTGAGCCACCCAGGCATCTCACAAGTCAAACTTCATAAACCAAACAATAAATAAACCATCAATAAAGAAGCTGCTTCAATAAGCCCCTGCTGCTAAGAACGCCAGGTGGCCAGAGGCTCAAGGGCTCATGCCCCCGGCACTGACAACCTACAATACTCCGCGCTTCTCCAACTCGGTGAACACATCACACTGAAACTTTTAAAACTGTCCCAGTGTCTCAGGACCGGGTTTGCACTCTGACACAGGGCGGGGCGGACACAGAACAGAGCTGTCCCCACAGCAAGCACCACGACTGACAAGCCACTAAGGAGCCTCGCCCAGGCCCACAGACCCGCGGCTTATCGGCCGGTGCGGAGAGGCACGCGGGCGACCGGCGAGGCCCCAGGCTGGGGGTCCCGGTGAGCTGAGAGCTTCTGCACGGGGACCTCTGAGACACCCGTTCCAGCTGCGTCAGGGGACCCCCCACCCACCGGTCAGGTGGTGTCTCTACATACTGGAGCTTAGAGGTCTGAACCATTATTTCATGGTTTGTTTGGTTTTTTTTAAAGATTTTATTTATTTATTTGACAGAGAGAGAGATTACAAGTAGGCAGAGAGGCAGGCAGAGGGAGAGGAGGAAGGAGGCTCCCCGCTGAGCAGAGAGCCCGATGCGGGGCTCGATCCCAGGACCCTGAGATCATGACCTGAGCCGAAGGCAGAGGCTTTAACCCACTGAGCCACCCAGGTGCCCTCATGTTCTCTTCAGTCACTGAAAATGGGCCACTTTCAGTGCTGATCTTTAAAAGATTAAGAAATTTGTTTAAAGACTGAAGCTATAGACCCTGTGCCCCTACAAGCCCCATCTCATCAACCTTGACTTTACCTAGTTATCCTTACGAGGAAGCTGTCCACTTCTTCTAGAACGTTGGGAGACAGGAAAGTCGAGAAATCCGTAGATCCTGGTGAGAGGGAAAGCGGAGGCATGTGCTGCAGTGCCTTCCTGCAAGTGTGAGACGGAGAATCAGAACAAACCCAGGCAAAACACCAATTTAATACTGCTTGATGAACACCAAATTGTGAGACGCTCGTTGGGCTCAGTCCCTCATAAGCAAAGTGTCCCCACAGACAGCCCAGCACACATCAGACCCGCTCTTTCCCCAGGAGTCACGAGCCGAGTAACTGCGTGGAGTGTCCTTCTTCTTCATTTATTCTTTCTTCGAGAGTTCCATTTCCCTCCAGAGGGACTCAGTCCAGTCTTTGGGATCCGGTCTTCATTTCACGCAAGTACACAGAAGACACGCGTACCCTACAGAAAAAGCCCCGCAGGTCCTAGACAGCGTGACCCCGGAGGCAGAGCAGCCCTCGGCCCAGTAAGAAGCCTGCGTCCTATGTTCTCTCTTAAGAGCGACGGCATCCAAGGACGTGCCACTGATTTCCTCCCTCCTGAACACGAGCACCTGCCATGGCTTCTGTTCTTGCCTGTGCTTCCCGCCTCTCTCCCTTCATGTCTGCTTCAGGGCTTCCCTCCTCTCGCCTCCTCTTACGTTCGTCTTCTGAATCCCCCAAAAGTCTCCCGGAGTGAGCGCAGCGCGCACAACGGGAAGGCCCCCCAACTCTACAGCGGGCCGTGAGCTCAAGCGGACAGTCGTTGAGAACCCTCAGCGCTACTGTTTCCGACCAGGGTCAGGACAGCAAGGCTGACACCGCGTCGCCCCGCCTGCCGGCAGGGGCACAGAAGGCCGGCGGGTGCGTGAGGCCCCACGCACAGGAGCCACAGCAACGTCGCAGATTTGTTTCTACCGATAGATACGACGCCTTTGTTGCATGAGAGTCTTTTTATTTTTCTTCAAAAAACTTTACAGTACTTTTAGATCCCTGATGTTTAACATTAGGAGTGAACACATGACTGTGGGCTAACAACTACAACTGTTCAGAAACATAAACTTTAACTATATCCGTTCCTCAACAACTTGGCCTATCTTTACGGAAAGAAGGCAGAAAGCTCTTCTTCTTCCCCTTCCTGAGAAGTCAGTCCATGAAGCAGGCCGTGCGAGGCAGGCACCCGTGTGTGCTGGAGGGAGGGCACCGAGCGGGCCCAGAATGGGGCACTGAGGGGGGCGCTGAGCCGAGTGAGAAAGGCGTGCGCACAAAGGGGCGGCCTGGCAGGGCAGGTGAGCACCGAGGAGGGAACCCAAGGGGAAGGAGCAGGGCGCGTGCAGAAACAAGGGCGGTCGCGGGGGCCGCAGGGGTGGGGGAGGAGGGCGGGGAATTGGAGGCGGGTTACCCGGGTCAGCGAATCAGTAACCACAGGGGGAGGATGGGCGGCAGTTCTCTCATTATCTGAGAAGGGAGGTGCAACCGACGGCGGAGAGAGGAAACCAGGACGCACACTGGGGTGCGGGAATAGAGACAAGAGTGTCGGTGCAAAGTCTAGGGATACAGATACAGAAACGAGCACGGGTGTGACTGTGTGTGACGCACGCGCACACACGCACGCTGTGTATGTACGCAAGTGGACTTCCTCG
>LNAC01000150.1:4672333-4682372 GCA_002007465.1 Ailurus styani | reverse complement strand
CCCACCCTGCCCCTCAAGTTCCTCATATCAGAGAGATCGTATGATAATTCTCTTTCTCTGATTGACTTATTTCGCTCAGCATAATACCCTCCAGTTCCATCCATGTCGTTGCAAACGGCAAGACTTCGTTTCTGGTGTGTGCCTCACTTCTAACTACATTCTCCACTACAAGGAACCAGGGCTCCCCCGAAACAGTGCTGATTCCAGGACAGAGGCAGGGAGCATTCGAGGCAGGCCTGGAACATTCTGTTGTTCCACAAAGTAAGAAAGTGTCCCAAGTTGCTGAGGACACATCAAAAGGACGCAGGAACCAGACCAAAGGGGCCTCTGTTGGCCAAATCCAGACCAACTACACGTCAACACTGTGCGTTGTTAGCCAGCGACGAACACGGGAATCAGGGGTCTAGACGTGTCCTCACAAAATACTTACTAATAACCAAGACAGAAAAATCCCATGACAATGGAAAAATCTGGCAGCCGCCCCTTCCTTCAAGGGATCAAAGTTAACATGAGCAGCACTAGTAAGAGGACCCTATACAGTTGTGTGTCACCTGATGGGACGCAGGGGAACGTACCATCACTTCTGTGACACTCCTGCTAAAGACACAAACCCTCAACGGAATCATTAGGAAACATCAGATGAACCAAAACTCAACGACACTCCTGGAAATAACTAACCTATAATTGTCAAACATGTCAAAGTCATAATGTCCAAGAAAGACCGAGGAAGCGGTCTACACCAAAGGAGACTAAGGGGACGTGGCCAACGCCACGTGCGGCCTGGGCCCTTTCGCTACACAGGACGTTCCAGGGACAACCTGCCGGACCCGAACAGGACCCAAGGAGCAGCTGACAGCACTGTGCATCACTTCCTGATCCTGCGGGCTGCAGGGAACCTTCTCGTTGACAGGAAACACACACCCGTGTGCTCGTGGACACAAATGGCCTCAAATGGCTCAGAAGGAAATACAAGTTGTTTGTACCATACTTGGAATATTTCTCTAAGTTTCTAATTGATTTTTTTTTTTAATTTTAAACAGGAAGCAAAACAGGAGTATGGACAAATATGACCTCACATCTGGCACTGCCCGCAGAGTTACTGGCTGAAAAGCTTCATTCTCGAAGACGCCCAGAGAAGCGCTCTCAGTATCTCTCTCTCTCTCTGACTGAACGTAAATATAATACTGTACTTCCTTGCTGCGAAGGCTGAATGCCACTGCTTCCTGCCTTGTCTGTCACCACTGCGTCTTTCTGCCCTACAAGGGTTATTTTTTTTAATGTTTTAATTTTTTTAATTTAAATTTTAATTTAATTAAATTTTAATTTTATAATGTTATTTTAAATTTTATTTTCATTTACCTTCACTGTTTTAATTTTTACTTTCAAAGGTGGTCTACATTTACAAATAAATTTGTTGAGGATCTAGGAGAAGACTGCCTTGAGTTCCGAGGCCTGGATTCACACAGGCGCGTCTGCGCCCAGCCCCGAGGTGTGCCGCAAGGAGTGCGACGCGGGGCTAAGTCTTACGTGTCTGCTTCACGACAGCACGTGGGCGATGCCCAGCGTCTGCAGGTGCAGCATCTGATCCAAAGTGCTCCCCGACTGTGAGCACCTGCTCCCCGCGGGCGAGGGGCAGAACAGCGCGCGTGACCCCCCTCCCCAGACTACAGCCAGAAGCACAGCCAGGAAACACCAGGGTACCCGGGGCTCTGCGGGGGGGCAGGGGGGAACCCGGACAGGCGGGAAGCCGAGAGGGTGACTTACTGCGTGTTGTGCAGCACCGTGTGGACAAAGGCAGGGTTGGTCTCCATGGACGCCGTCACCAGAGAGGTCAGCAGAGACCAGTACCAGATTGCAGAAGCATCTGACACCGAGACCCCAGACTTCTTAACTCTCTGAAAGCCAACAGCCCTCAGACCGTGAATTCTAGTGTCACATCCATCGCTAAGACAACGTTTTATGTTAATCTGGACATCTGTCAAGCGCAAACAACAAATTCAGTATTGGATTAACTTCTTCAGTTCCGCAAAGGCTAGGCTCCCAACTAAAAGCAAAATAGTAATTCACATTTGAAAAGAAAATTCTGAAATATACTTTGATGCCAGAAATAAATAATGTGTACAATGGAGCTAGCGTACAATAAACTTGTCAGGAAAGCATCAACCAAACTAAGGAGTTATAAGAATAACGGGTAAACTTAAGGGTGACTTCACCTGGTCCATCACAAAGTTTCACAGGAATTTATGCATCTTGAAAATTAACACAAAGATCATTTTTTTAAAATCCTGATTCAGTACATGGTAAGAAAATTCCTAGAATTTTTGCTAGGGTTCTGAAATTTCGATTTAAAGACTCGCTGTCTCACAGCAGTTCTGAGAATTTACTTTTGATAATCAAGCCCCAACAGACGAGGACACAGGCATGACTCACTTTCAAGAGCCGTCACAATTTCTTATTTGGGTTGGAGAGGAGGAGGTGACAAGTTTAAAAGGACACAACCGAGAGAAAGGAGCGTCGCAGTGTGAGACAGGAAGCGTCTACTCCAGGAGCCCAACCACACTGCTTTGCCTAGGGACGAGACGCAAAGACTCTACCTCCCTAGGCCTCAGTTCCTCTGAGCAAAGTAAGAACACTTCTTTTGGCCCAGGAAAGCATTAGGAGAAATGAGACAAAACATGAAGCATCCCGGCTCCCTGAATGAAAAAAGCCTGGAAAGAAATCACAGAATCGTGATTATTTCCAAAATGCCAGGTGTGAAGCAAGGTTATAATAGTATAAAAGTGGAAACAACCTAAATGTCCAGGAATAAAGGGCTGGTTAAAATTAAGGCAAGTTCGTACATTGCTAAATAAAGGTGTACAAGAGCACACGGTCTGACAATGTGCTAAAAAATTTACAAAACAGCACAGAAAGAATATTGCCATTTTGTAAATACGTATACAAATACATTACACTTTGTGAATACACGTGCACAATGCTATGTCTTATTTTAAGGTATGTGTGCGTGCACACACACACATGCGTGTACACACACACACACTAACAAGTAAAGGTCTGGAAGGCTCCACACTAATATTCACAGTGACGATCCCTGGGTAGTGGGATTCTGAGTAGTTTCTGTTTATCTATATTTTTCTAACAAGGAAACAAGAATAAAGTATTTCTAACTAAAACGGGCTCCCGTCACCTCCAACAACAGCACACAGATGAAATAACGGCTACTCCCACGTGCACGATGAGGAGCAAATCGGCCCTCCGAAGAAGACCGGACACCGCGGAGGTCTCCCCGCGACAACGGCTCCTCGGGCGCCCCCCCCACCCCCCACCGACCCGAGGGGCAGGCGGCCGGGCGGCGCACTCACAGGGCTGACTGATGTTGCCGTTCTCCAGCAGCGTCACGTAGCCGGTGACGTTGCTGGGAATGTGCACGTCGCGGACGTCCTGCAGATCGCTGGCACTCCTCCCCACGGCTACTGTCACCTGCTGCGGCATGTAGCTCTGGTCCGTGGCAGCCACCGCGATGGACAGGTGCCGAAGCACAACGTCTGGCTTCATTTTCAAGCTGGAAAACACGGGGAGCGCGAATGACAAGTGTTTACCCGCGTCAACCCAGCAGCCCCTTCTACTTGGTGTCGTCAAAGACCATCTTTCCTAAAAGCAACCAACTGGAAAAGTCCTTCCGACCTTCCCGTGTCTCTAAAATTTCTTCCAGTTCAAGGTTAACCTTACATTTCCTTCTAGGCTACCCCGTACAGGCAGGAAAGTACACTAGGAACACCCTTAAAAATCGCTTTACTGCCAAGAAGCAAATTCTAAACCTCATCCGAAGACCGAATACGTTCCCTCATCTATAAATGAGATGGCAAAGGTCACATACGCTCTGCATGAGAGAACAAGACAAGTATGTCTATTTCCACCAAGCAAAAGGTGCCCGTTCTCCGAAGAGACAGGTGAAACTGTAGAAGGCAGCTTCAGACCTTCTAGAAATAGCAGCGTACTGCCGCCAATTCTGCCCCAGGGTTCTTGCTCGTCCCGTTCCCTCCTCCTCTGCCAAACTGGCCAAGGTAGTTGCATACAGATCTTAATGCACAGAAAGGATCTTAAGAAGTAAAATCACATCTGATATAAGAAAAGTACCTGCCCACTATGGCAATTCATCTTCCTGAGAAACTAGTGAAAAAGACCTGAAATCACTCTGATAGAATATCAGTCAAATACTATTTTCTCCCTTAAGATGCCAAGGAAAGGAATTATCCATGTTTATGAATACATGAACCAGGCGGCATGATTTCATGTAATTCCTTTTGCTTGATTCTTAAGGCATCTCCACAGAGAGTCGTTTACAATAAGAAAACAACGAGGCAGTGAAGTAGAAAAGAGTCTAACATTCAGAAAGTAACGTGGGACCACACTGATGGGCTAAGGGACAGCAAGCAGGCCCTGGTCCTGCGGTCTGGGCAGGCAAGCGCTGGGCTAGCACCCACCGAATCCAGTGTGAGCGGGCACTACCATCTGACTGCCAGTACGATGACGTTTCTCCATTTGTCATCTTGTCGATGTCGGCGGGGTTCGACGAGGCTTCTATGGAGGCATAGCACTTCGCGACGGACTTGAGTTGATCCGTCTCCGGGCTCCCGGTTAGATCTCCAGGACTTTCTGCACGGGAAACCAGATTCTATCACGAGACAGCTCTCTCACGAAGGGGAAAGAAGGGCTCATGTCTAACATAAATATCCTTGGTACTTTGGCCCTGGAAAAATAAATATTCCTTAAAATCTGCTTCCAAAGAACGCTTCTAAAGCAGAATCGGCCAGGGGTTGCTCTGTGAGCTCACTGTGGTCAAACAGTTAAATGACCGATGTATTTGCAGACCACACTAAGAGAAGAAAATGGCGTCTCACAGTTTGAAAGGACATTTCCCGAAATATGTGGGAGACTCTGTAAGCCACTTGTGCTTTGGAGAGCGGCCCGGTCCTCCCCTCATCTCCTTTCTGCTGGATCACAAGCCTTCTCCCCGGTTTGCACGTTACAGGATGTGGACACGCACACGCGCGACAGGTGCTGTGCACCGTGAGCCGGGCACTTCTCGGGACGTTTTCTATGTACTACTTCCATCCAGAGATGAGGAAACCAAGGCGCAGAGAGTTAATAAGTGCCCAAGCTCAGAGTTAGTAAAAAATGCAGTCTGACATAACACGTTACAATATATTTTTGTTCCCTAGAATATCATTAGACTTCGGACTCTGCTCAGAGTTTCTGCTCTACAGAACTTTCAGTGTGCATGAAGTCTAACTTGTTCATCTCCGGGGGTTTCTGAGTCTCGTCCTGCGCGGCGAGGCCTGTGCCAGGAGCTGCGCGGAGGGCGGCTCGTCTCCTCCCGCACGTCACAGTCCCTTTACAGCTGGACTTTTCCATCCGCCTGAAATCTGTTTCCGGGAACGGAATGGGTTAAGAATCTGGTTTTATCTTTCTCTCCAAATGGCTGGCCAGCTCCCCTGACCCCACTTGCTGACTAATTCGCCTTTCCACCCATTCACACCGCTGACCCCGTCGGGTACTCTATTCCCACACACACTTGGGTCTGTTTCCAGACTCTACTATGTTCCACGGGCCTGTCAGTTCACACGCCCAACTTCAGAGTGAGTCCACACTGCGTGTGGTGGCTTTCCTCATGGACTCAACTACTCACAGAGTACCGCCTAGGTGGCAGGCCCAGTTCCGAGCGCTAAGGATAATGACACAAACAAGGTAGACAACACGCAGAGAAATACTAATGTTACAACTTCAAATAAGTGCTTAGACTTAGACCATTAAACCTACGAAGGTGATGGTGACCAGAACGGGAGATGGTGAGGAATGGGGGCATGAATTAGACAACAGGGTCATGAGGAAAGGCCTCCCTGAAGTCACATCTGAGCAGACACCTGAAGGAAGAGAAGCCGGTTGTGGGAAGGAAGGAAGGAGGGAAGGAAGGAGGGAAGGAGGGAAGGAGGGAAGGAGGGAAGGAGGGAAGGAGGGAGGGAAGGAGGGAGGGAAGGAGGGAGGGAAGGAGGGAGGGAAGGCAGGTCAGTTTCCAGAGCCGAAGGCAGGGAGAGGGCTGGCTCCTATGGTCGGCGGAACACGTTCAGGAGCCCCGAGCTCCCACGTCCACGTACCCTTCTCCCTCTGGAGCAGCTGGTCCAAGGACTCCTTGAGGACAGAGGCCCTCATGACGCACACGTTGGCGCAGTGGTCCAGCATGGGGCAGGGCACGGCCGCGCCGGAGAGCCGGTTGCGGTGCAGGAAGCGCAGGATCAGGGACGCGTGCACGGCCAGCCCCTCCTTGGACTCTGAAAAGATGTCGATGAACCCTATAGGCAGACAAAACCCATTCCTGGTGTTTTCCGGAGCCCACCGCAGAAGTGTTCCCACACCCCTGCCTCGTGGCCTCTCCGAATCAGGTGGATTAAAAGCAGCCGTTAAGAATCCTCATCGATATTTTCAGCTTTGACCATTTAAAAATCTGAACAAGTCTTAAGAAATGAACCGGTGGCTGGCGTGTCTGGGTGTCTCCGTCAGTTAAGTGGCCGACTCTTGAGGATCTCAGCTCAGGTCTGGAACCTCAGGGTCATGAGCTCAAGCCTCGCACTGGGCTCCAGGAGACAAGAAAAGACACGAGCCAGTGGTGACCTCAACGTGAGCATTAATTTGGGGGCGCCTGGCCGGCTCCGTCGGTGGACCATGAGCCTGTTGATCTAAGGATTGTGAGTCTGAGCCGCACGTTCGGTTGTTGAGATTACATCAAAATAAAATCTTTAAAAAATTTTTAATTTCATTTTAATAGAATTTTAGAAGACTTACAATAAATTTGTTTCAATCCAAGCTTTGAAAATGTGTAAGCACTGAAGTACCGACTACAAGTTTTTACACAATTCGGCACGTAGAATGCGGACTAGGAATCAAGGTTATCACTTTAGGAAGTCAGAGTGTAAGTGCTTTTACACTAAGCTACCCGAGACCTCGCTAACGATACAGCCGCCGCCCTGTCATTCCGGGGGGCGGCTCACAAGGCACGAGGCTCTGCCCCCCGTGCCCCTCCCGTGCCCCCACGTTCTCTCCACAGCGGCTCCTGGAGTCTGCCCGCTCTGTCCAGCCCTCTGGCCACTGCCCAGGCCCTGGGCTCAACGTCTCCTGCTCGTACTGACCCACCCAGAGCCCCTGACCGGCTCCCTGGCTGCCTTTGGTCTGGCACTCACCCACAAAATCCCACAAAAACACCCAACACGCCACGTCTACCCTAAGTCTAAAACCCTTCGTGGTCCATCACAGCCGACAATACCTATGCCTGGATCCAGGGCGCCCACGACCCAGCGTGACGGGGAGGAGAGGACAAATGCGCAGCCCTTCCTGGAGCTTGGACGCACTTGCAGGCTTGGGGGAATCTCTTTTCTGTTTGCTTTCTAACGAACCACACCACACACAACCAAAAGCGCCCCCGGTGTGAGTGTAGTGTGCTGCTTGTGTGTTCACAGACTCAGCGGCCCATCGAAGCAGCACCTGGAGGGATAATTGTAAGCATGGAACAAACAGGTCGCATCCGAGAGGGAGACTGCGCACTGACGTGCGAGACAGAACACGAGGCTTCGGAGAGAGCTCGGCGTCCTGACGACAGCCCATGGGCCCCGCCGGGAGAGGGAGACCCCAGGCCCGTGTCCCCGTGACTCAGAAGCCCGTGGCACCCCGCAGCCTCCCCTACGGCTCGGCCCCCGTGTGCGCGGGACGCCGTGAGGACACACACGGACGCCGCTTGTGGGAGGTCACCCAGTCCGGCCAACACCGAGCACCAGCACGAGACAAGGGACAAGTCCCCGTCTCGGTCAGAAAGAGGCACAAGGAAACGATCCCCGGACACAGGCTAGCCCAGCTTACCAAGGTTCGCGCTAGGACTGTGATAAAGCAATTTCTCTGAACTGAGCGGGGACAGAAAATTCTGACTAGAACGTTCCAGTCACAACTCTGGTCCGCAAGCACTTCGGGACCCAAACCCCACATTTCTGTCCCCTAATCTCCCCTCCCCAGGGCCCGGAGCCACAGTGCGGGAAGTATCATCTTGGGTGGGTTCCCCGGTCTCCAGCCCCCCCCCAACACGTCTGAGTGTCCACACGAAGCTCCCGCTGCTTCCCACGGGCTGGTACTGCGAAGGCAGGAGTCGCACGGAAATGCCAAGATACAGTTTAGCTAAACCTAATCCAAAGCAACATTTTAACTGCCGTTGACAGTAGGAGAAAGTTCCTACGTACGGACTCCCTAAGATGCTCTGCAAAGATGACCTAATTCCAGACAACTTGAGGACAAAGGGCAGTCTGCTTCCTTCACTGACACACAGACATTTGCTTCCGCAGCTCAGCACAGCCTGCGCGTGAAGCCAGAGAGGGCAGGGCCATCGGACGCACAGTCTTGCACCTGCCACGTCCGCTCGCCAGACCGGGCTCCGCGCTAAGCAGCAGGACCCCGGACGCAGAGCCGCAAGGTCCCGAGACAAGCTGAGGCTAAAAAGAGGATATGCAAAGCTCTTTCCTTTCAAAAACTCAATTGTTTTCTCACTGGAAAAAAAAAGGGTAATGTAACTTGGATTCTGTCTTCTGAGTCCCCAGAAGAAACCAGACAAAGACACAGAGCTCTGCGTAGGTACCATGTAGAAGAAGCACTGCTTAATTTGTACACTACTTGCATTATTACTTACATCTCAGAGTGGCAGCCTTCTAATAAGACGAAACAAACAAACCAAAAAACCCACCGGATGCCGGCCATCTTCCAAAAACGTGTTAAATGTGAGGACGGAGCAGAAAGAAAAGACGAGGCCGCAGTCCTCGCGAAGCTCAGTGTCGGAGGAAAGACAGACATTTACCGGTGAGTGGGAGACTAATAAATCACAGTGGTGACGTGAGGCCAAAGACGGACACAGGGCGCTATGAGAACGAGGGGCCAGGATGGCTTCTTGAGAGCGAGGCAGGGCGATCGCTAAGGAAGCTGGGCTCACCACAGGAGCTCAACAAACTGACGGACCCGCTCGAGCATCGCGGTCCCGGGGACCCAAGGAGACGACGCCACGGGACTGAACCGGTGCCGGTGCTTCCGCAGAAGCACACGCGTCTTACGGGGCCCTCGCCGAGCCGAACCGCACCCCGGAGGACAGCGAGTTCGTTCCGGCCCCGTGAGAGCGCTCTCCAGCCTCACCTGGGACGAGAGAACAGGCCTGCAGCTGTCGGATGATGTGGCTTAGTTCGCCCTGCAGGTTAGCTCCGCTGGAAGTCTTGAGGGCCTCCAACATGCTCTCAGCGTCCACAGTACCATCGCCCTCCGCGTCAAACTGGGCAAAGGCCTGCAACGTAAGAGATGCACCATAGTCACGTCTGTCCCCAGTCTGGATGCCGCGTTGCTGCCGGCGCCCTTGTGGTAACTGGGCAAAGGGTCCGCTTGCATCATTCGGAGAACAAGTGCAGGACAGTGACTCACTGCGCTCTGCAGTGCGGGCACACAGCATTACTTAGTGCACACACGATTCTGTCACCTCAGCTCTCTTTAGCTGCTCCATCTCCTTCCCCCAAAGAGCTTTTGAAAGCCAGCCTGCCACGTCTTCCAGCAAGTGACCGAGCGGGCAGAGAGCTCACGCCGGGGGCCGGGCTCGGAGGAGCAGCTCGGGGTGAGGAGCGCTGCTCCTTTCCATCGCCCTTCGCACACTGGACCTGACCGAGATTCACCTGCGTCGCAGCTGTCTGCACACCAGGGCCTGCTCCCCACCGCTGTGGGGCCGGCCGGGGGGCCGGGAACCGAGCGGGATTTGGTGGGAGCCCTGCTCTGTCACTAACCGGCTACGTGACTAGTCCACACGCTCCTTTACCTCCAGGAGCCTGGGCTCCGGGATCCAAGAGATGGAGCGAACGGTGCCAAACTCCCAGGCCGCGGTCTGGACCGCGTGGCCGCCGGACCGAGCGCAACACAGCGGAAGCGCATCAGAGAGCTTTCGACGGCGCGGGGCCCCCGCTGTACGGCCAAGGCG
>LNAC01000150.1:4659078-4671890 GCA_002007465.1 Ailurus styani | reverse complement strand
GGTTCGCGTTCGGCGGCCGCCCGTGGCTGCAGGTGGCAGCGGCGCCTTTTCCCCCCTGCTGGCTCGCTCGCGGACATCCCCCGCCACGAAACGCTTCGGGGGCCTCCCCCCTCCCCGCGAAGCAGCCCTCTCTCCCCCTTAGGACGCCCGCCTTCCCTCACGTCCCCCTCGGGGACCACGGAGGGCCCCACTGAGGTTTCACGGCCGACGCGAGCACCCCGGTTTCCCTGACAGGCCTCCACGCGCAGCGGCTGTCAGGACACAGCCGATTCCTCCGCTCGCGTCCCAGAACCGTGGGCGCGGACGCAGGCTGCGCGCGAGGGAAGGACGCAGCAGTCCCTTGGCGCGTCCCCAGCCCGGCGAGACTGCCCCCAAGCCAGCGGGAGCAAAGGCTGCACGACTCCAAGAGCAATGCTCCAGAGGGGAGAAACTACCGCCCTGCTCTCTTCCGACTAGACCCCGTCAGGAGGCTGGCTTGGGCCTGACTCCACACCGACGGGAGGTGAAACGGAAGGGACCGGGGAGAGGACGCTGCCCGTGAGGACGGACGCCGGAGACAGGCCTGCGGGGCGAAGAACGGGTGTCTGGGATGGGCTGTCAGGAGAAGGGCCGGCGCAAGTGAAGGTCGCGAGACAGAAGTTAGAGGGAAAAAAACAAAAATTAATGTTTTTTTAATAAAAGACGTTAAGGGCGCCTGGGGGGCTCAGTCGGTTGGGCGTCTGCCTTCGGCTCAGGTCATGATCCCGGGGTCCTGGGGTGCAGCCCCGCGTTGGGCTCCCTGCTCTGCAGGGAGCCTGCTTCTCCCTCTGCCTGCCTCTCTGCCTACCTGTGCGCTCACCCTCTCTCTCTCAGTTTCTCTGACAAATATATAAGTAAAATCTTTAAGAAATATAGTAGCAATAATTTGGAGGAGAAAGTAGCTGGAGTTTAGATGAAATAAAACTGGCCTTGAGTTGTACCTGTTGGAACTGAAATGTGAGAGACCGTTCTAAGCTTATCTCGACTTTATGTCCAAAATTTTCCATTAAACAAACAAACATAGGACATCCCCAGATCCTGCCTCCAATCAGAAGCCTGGGGGGCTGACTCTGTTAGAGAGAGGGGAACGGAGTCCCCGCACGAGGCGATGCCAGGCACGAGAGCTCACGGGGTTAGGGCTGGAAACTGGCCCCTCCTCTGGGGCTCCCAGAATGCCAGCGGCCGGCCGCCCACCCTCCAGGCAAGAGGCTGGCGGGGTCCGCTCTGGGGCCCTGGACAAGCCCATGAGGACAGACCTGGAGACACTGTAGAAGGCTCCCCACGGAGGGGCCCAAGCTCTTGACCGTACGGCGAGGCTCAGCGTCCCCGACCAGACACATGGAGCACCACCTCTGTAGCCCCCCTTCTCTAACAAGAGTGGCCAGCCCGGGACTACCAGCCACGCGGGGAAAGGCCTCGCAGGAAACACCGCAACAGCAACTTGCGGAAAGAAAAGAGAGGAGACGAAAATGTCGAAAAGATTATCGCTAATATCTTCAGAGAAATATTTTAAAGGGTATTTTTGATACCAGCTTACGGAGGTATAATTCACATGCCACAAAACTGACCCTTTTAAAGTGTACGGCCTAGTGGGTTTGGGTATGTTCAGAACCGGGGAGCTGCCGCCAACACCACCTAATAAAAAGGGACCCTGTATCGTCAGGAACGATGAAGAGACTACTACTGAAAAAGCCTATTCAGAACACTTTTGTAAGCTCTTGAAAGTCAAAGTATCACAGCAAAATGAAACTCTCTCCACAGGTTTGGGAAGATAAATTGACTGAAGTGCCCAGAGAGCAGAGAACAAAGACAAAGGCATGAAAACCCAGCAAGACACGAGGAAAAGCACCAGGAGATAGATCCAGGAATCCGATACCCAAATACTATGAGTTGTAGAGACGGAAACACAGGAATGGGAGGGAGAGAAATGACAGTTCTCGTGATCCAAAATAATTTCGTGCGACTGCAGGACATGCGTTTGGACATCGCAGAGGCTGAGTACCCTCCACAGTGACTACGAGCAGCACATCGCAGCAAGATTTTATAAGCTGGAGGGGAAAGAGAAGTTCCTGCTTCCCGGGAGAAGACACAACGTCCATGCCAGAGGTCAGGAAGCAGGGGCTGATTCAGCAGGTACAAGGGAAGCTGGACTAGGAGCAGGGCCTTCGACATTCTGGGGGGAATCTCTCTAACGCAGAAGTTAACACACAGTCAAAATACCGCCAGCTGTGCAAGAGTGGACAAAGGCATTCTCACACGTGCAAGGCTCTCAAACCATGAGCTAGTGAATGCTCCCTTATTCAGAAAGCTCCTAGAGGGTGTGGTCACCAGAATACAGAATACACCGAGAAAGGGGAAGAATGGGGCCCAACCTCGAGAGAAAATGAATCCCCGGTTGCTGGAGATGCCAACAACCTAAGAACACCAGGTCCAGGACGAAGCGGATCAGAGAAGATGAGCCTGACGGAGCTCCCGTGTGCCTGAGCAGAGCCAACGTGCTGCAAGACGGCCAGGCAAGTGGCGGGGAAGCTGCGGTTATGTTAATGACAGAAGACGGTAAGAGTAAGCAAAAGAAAAGAACCACTTCAGTGGTTAACCTCAGAGAAAATGCGAAGCTGAGTAAGAAAGGGGTCGCAGTCGTGGGTGCTGCACGGCTCAGGGTGTCCACGCCTGTGATCGCCAACACGCCAAGATGAACGGAGCTGCCGCGAGGGCAGGAGGTGTGTGCGTGGGGGCGCAGACGGGAAGGTGAAGCTCAAGGAAGGACTCACCTCCTGTGGCGGGAATAGAACAGATAAAGTCTAAAGCTGAAAGCGTGTGAAGCCGTGCACCCATGGTGCCTGCTGATTCACATGCCAACCACTCAAGAGCCAGCTGCAGGAGCTGAGGGGGACGGCTCCCCGCACGGGCCACACCAGGTGGGTGCGCAGGAAACACGGCTTTTAGCATGCGTGTCACGGGCTCCGTGCTGTGCGAGCGATAATGCAAATCAACAATTCTGAGGACCCCCTTCAAGCACGGGAGAGACTGGATGAGCCGTTCCACAACGTTTTTAAGTAGTGTAATACTTCCTCCTGTCTAAATAAATGTTTCACGCAGTGAATACATCAACCGTAAAAGATTTCTGGGGCAACCGGAAAAACGTGAACATGGCCTGGCTGTTAGAGGGACGGAAGGGAACCGACACAGAATGGTGAGGGCCACAGACAGAACAGTAGGCTGCAGAAGGGTCCTACAGGATGGCCCCACGGTGGCTTGGTGGTGTCGCTGAGTTTCAACGAGGAACCAGGAATTTGTAAGCATGTGAAGATGCGGCAGCCGTCCTAGGAAGAGGGGCCGGAACGTGAGCGTGGACACAGAGAGCAGGGAAGACCCACGAACTCTGCCTCCTGGTGCAGCACGGAGGCAGGGCACAGAAGTCCGAAGGGAGAGAGCCTGGCCCGGCCGGCCGAGGGGCTCCAGCGCCCAGCAAGGGTACCAGGAGGCCACGGCAGAAGACTGGCCATCCAGATCTATTTAAACCCTCGAACTGGAATGGGCCTACCAATCTCTTCACATCCATGCCTTCAGGTGGCTTGAACTCCTTCTCCGGGTCTCTGCGACACACACCGGTGACGGGAAGCTCATGTCCTCTGACCAGTTCTGACGGCAACAACACTGTTCTCTGCATAATGAACGGAAATGTGCCTCCCTAACGTCACCACCTGGGGGACCCTTCAGAACACATCCGATCCCTGTGCCCCAGAACAGCCCCCGACCACGAAACATGGTGATCAACAGGTCCTGAGTCTCCCTCAACCAGTTCTCACTGTGCTATGGCTTTAGTCTCATTCCCAGGCTGGCTGTCCCCTCTGGAACCGTCCAGTCTGACATCACCTCAGAGCGGGGCGTCTCAAGTCCACGGGCTGAGCCGCTCTAAGAAATACATTTCGGGGGCGCCTGGGCGCCTCAGTCGGTTAAGTGTCTGCCTTCAGCTCGGGTCCTGACCCTAGGGTCCTGGGATCCAGCCCCACGTTGGCCCATGTCGGGCTTCTCCCTCTGACCCTCCCCTTCTCCCCTGCTTGGGCTCTATCTCACTGTCCCTGTCCCTCTCTCTCTCTCAAATAAATAAAACCTTTTTTAAAATAAGAAAGAAAGAAGTGCATTTCGGGGTCAAGGCTCAGTCGGTTAAGCATCGTCTTCGGCTCAGGTCCTGATCGCAGGCTCCTGGGATGGAGCCCAGGGAGGCTGCTTCTCCCTCTCCCTCTGCCACACCCCGTGCTTGGGCACGCGCGCGCTCCCTCTTTCTCTCTCTCTCTCTCTCTCTCTCTCTCGCATAAACTCAAATACAGGAAAATAAAATAAAGGAAAACAAAACAAAGCGAAACAAATTAAATAAAAAGAAATACATTTCATGTCATGCCCCAGTGCCGCTGAGGCTGACTTAAGTCTTGTGAAACAATGTAATACTTACTCCTATCAGATACAATGTACCCTGATATTTTCTATTCCATTCTATTCTGTTTCATGTTTACCATGCAAGTTAACCCTCACTAAAGAGTTTCACAACAGTTTGAAACTCTACAGCTTGGAATGTGGGGCCGCACACCCGATGGAACTCGGTGGGTCTGGCCCTAACTGTGCGAAGTGAAGCAGGTGGACCTCGTGCTCCCAGAGAACAGAGCGATGCCGCCTGTGTCCACGGAGCAAACCCCGCCTGCACGCACACGGTCACCTCCACACACCCGGTCACCTGCTCCGGCCTCAGGCCTCCTGCAGCGCGGCCGCCGGGCGCTCCGCCATCCGCACCGTAGCGGCGCAGGCAGCGGCCAAGGGCAGCCCCGCGGCCCGCAGCCCGCAGCCCGCAGCCCGGGGGGAGAAGCGTCGCGCCGTCAGACCGAGGGCAAGTCTGCACGCAAGGACGGCGCCAGACTGACCACTTCGTGAGACCAGGGGCCAGACTCTGGGCCCCTGAGGCTCAACCCCTCTTCCTGCCCAACCTTTCCTCGGAGCTTGTTGTGAAGACTCGTGAACAGGACCGTGGCTCACCGGCGGCAAAGAACTGTCACTACACACAAACCATAAGAGACTCCTAATCTCACAAAACAAACCGAGGGTTACTGGGGGGTGGGAGGGTAGGGATAGGGTGGATGGGTTATGGACATTGGGGAGGGTTTGTGCTTTGGTGAGTGCTGTGAAAGATGTAAGCCTGATGATTCACAGACCTGTACCCCTGGGGCAAAGAATAAAAATAAAATTTAAAAAAAAAAAAAAAAAAGAACTGTCACTACAATGTCGTCAGAAGGCCACGACGGAGCCAGCCTGCAGATGAGACAGAGAAGCGCGCGGGCCGACTGCGGCTTCTATCCCCTCGCCCCGGCCCCGCGACCCACGGGACGGCGCTCAGCCCGTCGCTGCCCACCCTCCGTGGCCGCCTGTGGCATGGAGACGGCGGCGCGCACGGGAACGTACCCGACCCCTCGCAGCCCGGGACGGGGGCCCAGGGCGGCGGGACGCATGCCTGGGGCCTCCTGCACAGGCTGCACACTGGTCCGACCGGGAGAAACAAGCTGCCTGCGAGGTCTGGACCTGGTCCCAGCTCTGCACCTGCTGCCCAGAGACTCGCCTCTCCACTTACGGCCTCAGTTTACCCATCTGTGAGACTGCGCCGCCTCGGCATCTGAGCACCGACAGGGCTGTCAGAAGGCGGAGTAAGCACTCCCGGTGCCGAGACCAGACACAGACCAGACTCTGTGTCCAGACTCTCGACCGACAGGGAGCACCTCTAACGGCAGGAAGGGAGCGCCAGGCAGTGTTCTGGGAGCTCGGCGTGAACGAACGCACTGGCCCCCATGCTGATGATACAAGGGAGCTACTATTGTCACGCACGTCCTTTCGGAGGGACAGCTGGGCGCAGAGCGGGTGTGTGAGTTAATCAAACGGCTTGCGGAGGGCGGAACCAGGATTTTCCCACATGCAGTGTGACCCCAGAGCCCAAGTCTGAAAGTCAGGCTAAAGAAGAGCAGTGCAACAGGCAGACTTGCAAAACAGCAAGCTCACTGATACCGTTAACAGACTCTCTACGCCGCTGTCCGGGGTATTACAGAAGGGACTGCTTTATTGGGCAACGGGAGGTGAGAGGTCGCGTGCAATGCGTCCTAAGGTCCCTCCCAACTCAGACTGTAGACCAGATGCCAACAGAGAACCATTCCCAAACTCTCACCCCAATTCATCCGCACAGACTACACCTTTGTTTTATTTATTTACTTATTTATTTTGAGAGCACACGTGCAAGCAGGGTGGGGGAAGAGAAGAGAGAGAATCCAAGCAGGCTCCACACTGAGCGCAGAGCCCCACACGGGGCTCGATCTCACGACCCCGCAGTAATCATGACCTGAGCCCAAATCAAGAGTCGGATGCTCAAATGACTGAGCCACTCCAGTGCCCCCATGCTATACCTTTCAACTGTATCTGTTCCTTCCTCTGCCGGGCAAATTCTTCCAGCCTCTCAATCCCTGGTTTGGTGCAGCCCTTCCCAAACTCCATGCTACTGTTAAATGCTCCTCTGTGGTCCCTGAGAGTGAAACGGGCTTAGGATGGAGCAAAGGGCTATCGGGGGCAAAGGGAGCCGTGGACAAAATCCCCACGTGTATGAGAAACCGTGGATGGGCTTGGCCGGCTGAAGCACACCAGGAGGTAAGAGTGGAAAGGTACAGAGACCTAACGGTCAGCCTAACATTTGATTCTAAAAGCAATGGGGAGCCACTGAAGTTTCTACAGTAAGACAGTACACGACGAAGCGGTATTTAGGACATCAGGGAAAGGTAAAACAAAGCTGTGGCCCTTCCTCTACAGCGCTTCCTCTCCACCAGCAGCCAATACCATCATCCCCGACACAGCAGAGCACACGGGTCAAAATAACCCCAATTCACCCAGCCTCTTTCTCTCCTACACCGCCCCATCGCCATCGATGGCCACCACTTACTGAAGGCTTCCCTGAACCAGAGCGCTGCGGGCAGGTGGGCGGGTGGCCTCACCGCCGGACGGCAGGACGAGCCCAGACAGTGCGCGCTACGTGACGACGACGGGTACGGAACAGGCCGCAAGAGCCCAGACGGAGTTCTACAGAAGACACTGGAATCGTGGCACGAGAGAGGTTTGGTCCTGACCGGGTGATGGTGCCACGGCAGGGAATCGTGAGAACCGAGAGAAACAAGGTCCGCGCACAAGACAAGGCAGGGGCCCCACTGGCTCGGGCACAGGGCTCGAGCAGGGGACCAGAGGCAGGCGAGGTCAGACAGGGAGAGCGGCCAGCCCGGGGGGTCTAGGGCGCCCCGACGAGTCTGCATGTGACCCTTCGGGCAGGGGGAGTCTCTGCAGGCCCTGAGCGGAGGGCGAGCGCTTCACCTTCACCACACAGACAGCAGCCGCACACGCTGCGTCTTCAAAGGCTGGAGAATTACATCCGCGTGATGTGTATCTATTTGCATAGTTCTTGGGCTCAGAGCCACTCTAAACCAGCTGATTAAAACTTTTGACATAATGACAAATGGTATTTTTCTCTAAATTTCCTTTAAACCAAACAGTGACTAAGACCTTTTTTATGTTTTCCCTCAAACGCTATTTAACTGTTTCCTCAAACATCAGAAAATACCTTACTACTCCAAGGTTACAGACTGAATAAAAGCACAAGGCTGGACAATGAGGACAAGACCGTGTTCGACCCGCGATCCGCGAACCCAACCCGCGGGCCCTGCGGCGGAGGGCGCTTGCCGGGCACTGGCCGGGGACGGCGCTGTGCGGAGGCAAGGGGGCAGGGGACGGCGACGGTCCTGCCGTCACACTGCGCAGCCCGGTGGGTTTCACAGAGGAAGCCCCAGAGCTAGTGCGGCCAACTAATAACAAGAGACCTAGTTCTCCCCAACTCCCCCCTGAAAGCCACCTGCCGGCATCCTGTGTTCAGCACCTTTTCCTGCCCGAGACGCTACATCACTTTCCGGAGGCACAGCGTCCTGAGAGCGCAAACACGGAACCTCTGACCTCTGCTGTCACACGGGGATTTAGTTCTAACTCTCTTCCTCATCTGCACAAAAGTCAAGTAGATACTGCTCCCTGGGACCAAGCCAGAGTCCTTCCCCACGGGCCACACCTAGCACAAGAGAAGGTATGTCACACTATAAAATGATAAAGCTTCAGACTTTGATCTGTGGTACAACTCCAGCAACTTCTTTAGGGTACCACCTGAAGCAACTAAGGTCATGGGAACGTGAAGGCAAGACGCCTGGGGGAACACGGATGGCAATGCCAATCTGGAGCCCAAGAACAGGCATAGAAAACTCGGAAACACTACGCGTTATAATAATAACGTACACCGACGGCGACCTGCTCTACTGTGCTGGGTCTCATAAAATGAAAGGCGGGGAAAAACTCATCATCGTTTTAGTTGGGACTATAAAGACGTTTTATTAGCCTCTCCCTTTAACCCTTAACCTTGAAGTATCACAGCACATCGTCTCCAGCTCACACGTAAAATTAACTACGACACAGAACTGTCTGCCTACTCCAGTCCAAGGGCAGACTTATTTTAGAGCACGGAATCACATATATGGCTAATACCTGTCTTCTTCAACATCTCCCCGTATCATTACTCCACGCTCACAGACAGGACAACCACTGTGAGTTACCCCCATCAGCTTTCTAAGCCATAGCTAAGATTTCACATGGAGTCAGACCTGCTCTCTTCAACTGACAAGTGCCAACCAGTGGGGAGGGAGAGTCACCAGATTCAGTGCCAGGCCCAGCCCCACTGTCTCTGCAACAACTCTAATAAAAGTGAGTAGGCTTCAAGAAAAATACACTATGCTTTTTCTCAAACTGGAATTATTCTTGCTAGCTCTCCCTTAGCATGAAGGGGAAAATTAAGAATTAAGACTAAAAGAAATTTAAAAAAAAAAAAGATGAGACTAAAGAAAAATAATCCCAGAGAACCAGGTCCTTAGAGGAGGGAGGGTTCAGGGCTTGGAGTCGGGAGACTGCCGGCGCAGTGTGAGCGCCGGAACTGATGTCCCCCTGACTCGAGGGAGTCCCCGAGCCCTCCGGTATCTTCAGCCTCATCCTCAGTGTGCTGGCTCCGGGTCCCTCACCGGCCCTGCATGGTTGGCCTGAATCACCAGACACCGAGTATCTGAACACACCGCAGAGAGTGAGGCAGACAGCCCCACAGACGTGAAGAAAGGCTTCCAAACGTGTATTTCGTGAGTTCGGTGTATGGACACTTTACACCACAGGACACAGCTCCAGGGGGGCCCTTCTGACCAAAGGAAACACGACCTCGCAACATTTCCCAAGTCACCAGTTCCTCCTGCTGGGCTTCTGAGTCCTTAAGGTCTGTTTCCGCCACAGGTGTGACTACCGTGATTTTGTGTTTTGTGTTTCTCAGCAGGAAGATACAACTGCTCAGGTTTTTCTTCCCAGGTATCTCTTCAGTCACGGTGGCTGAATGACCTCGGGATTTCACTGTGTTCCCCCGTCCACGGACCTGGCAGGGACTTAGGCTCTCACAGAGCGCACACACACGTCACAGCAGGGGGAAATGATGGGGCTGTTTCCTCATGAAACCCCAACGAACAGCTGACGGCATCTCCAGCATCTCCCCTCGCAGGACTCCCAGGCTGCGCGACACCTACAGCTAGCCGCCCCGGGCACACAGCACGCTCAGCGTAGCCAAACCAAGCTCATCCTCTCTCCAGATCTTCCCTTCCTGAAAGAGTTCCTGTTCTCCGTAAACGGCCCTATCACCTTTCCGAACGCTGTGACGGTAACGCTGGAATCACCCTTCACTCCTTTCCCCTTCTAATCCTCCACTCACACAGTCTCAAGGGCTTATTCTACTTCCTAAATCGCTCTCAAAATTGTTCGTGCCCTTCTAGCTGCCACCGCCGCAGCCCAAGCCACCCAGTCTCTTCCCCGAACTGTCCTAACAGCTTCCTACCTGATCTGCTTGGACCCACTCTATCCCTCTCCAACCAGCTCCCCAGAAGGCAGCCACAGCACCATGCTCCTTGCTTCAAACTCCAGTCTCCGAACTCCGGTGTAGGAGACGCTGCGGTGGCCCCCCCGTGACCTGACTCCTGCTACTCCTGCAGCTCTGGCCCCTCCTCCGGCATGCAGGTCTCTAGCCATGTGTGCCGCACTACTAACTGTGACCCACTACCTGTCCTCCTCTTCCTCGGTAATCACACCCTCGTGTTTCAGCTAAACACACGGCCATGGAGTGAAAGTCTTTTCCAGCCTCCCTCGAAGCTCAGCGGGGCTGTGTCACCGGGCTTGAGCGGACGGGAGGTGAGCTCTGCGCTTCAGAAACGAGGTGTGGCCCTCTCCTCCCACTTCCCGTTCCCACAGCTGAAATGCACAAAGTGACAGTTGAAGGAATCACGTGGGTCACTAGGTGGTAGGTGTCTGTGGAGAACAGCCCAAGATGGATGGAGCCAGGTCCCCGATGACTGACTGAAATGGCCATGTCAAACCTGACTGCCCACCTGGACCTTTTTATAAGAAGCTTGTTTACTATTTTTTCTGAAGATTTTATTTATTTGACAGAGAGAGAGAGCGAGCGTGCACAAGCAGGCGGAGTGGCAGGCAGAGGGAGAGAGAGAGAAGCAGGACCCCGGAATCATGACCCGAGCTGAAGGCAGTCGCTTAACCAACTGAACCACCCAGCCGCCCAGAAGCTTCTTTCCTATTCTTTTTAAAAAGACTTATTTATTTGACAGAGAGAGATAGGAGGAGAGGGAACACGAGCAGGGGGAGTGGGAGAGGGAGAAGCAGCTTGCCGCTGAGCAGGGAGCCCGATGCGGGGCTCGATCCCAGGACCCCGGGATCACGACCCGAGCCAAAGGCAGACGCTTAACGACTGAGCCACCCAGGCGCCCCAAGCTTGTGTACCATTTAAACCACTAACGGACTGAGCTTCATGTCCCTTGCAGCAGTTCTGTCTAAGCGTAATACATCGCACCACTCTTCCAGATTCTCCATTCTCTGGATTTGACTTGTGCATCGGATTCTCTCTCCCTGCTAACCCTTCTGCTCCTCATGTGTTATCTATCACCCTTCGAACCTGAGCTGAGATGTGACTGTCCAGGTAAGTTTCCCTTGACTTCCTAGGTGAGCTTAAATACTCTTGGTATATTTTTCCTTACACTTTCCTTTGGCTAATACTCACTACACTTACAATTGCTGGGCTCACGTGAGTCTCCTTCAGTACAACACACTGTTTAAGAGCAAGAATCTGCTTTGTCCGCTGTCATCCAAGTGCCTGGTACTCAGTATACGCCCAACAAATATTTGCTCAGTGAACAATATCATAGCCCCTGCGTGATTTCTGGACCACACCTTAAGGACTTCTTGGCCTTGGGGCGCCTCGGTGGCTCAGATCATGATCTCAGGGTCCTGGGGTGGAGTCCTGCATTGGTCTCCCTGCTCAGCGGGGAGCCTGCTTCTGCCTCGGCCCCTCCCTTCTGCTTGTGCTCTGTCACTCTCCCTCTCTCTCTAAGTAAATAAGCAAAACATTTTTCAAAAGGGCTCTTGGCCTTACATTACAGGACTCCTGTCAACTCTGCTTGCAGCTCTGTTCCTGTCAGATAGTCTCAGTGTAAATACTGTTTCTCTCCACTGCCTGCTGGACACTTCTGAAATGTGCCGACTCCTTCAACAGATCTGCACAGCTCCTTCTAGCACCACTTCATTTTCTCTTAATACACCTAAAGCTAGAGAGTAAACTAGCACATGGACTTGGAATTAAGAAAAAACGTATAGGGAGACCCTTCACGAACTAGTACGACCACGTTTTCAAGACCTGGGATGTCTTACAGGTATCTTTTTAAAGAAAATATAGGAAACCTACAAACCCTATTATCTGAATTCTGACCACATACAGGAAAACATTCCTAAAATACTGTAAAAGCCTCTGGTTGTAAAGTGTACATCACTTCTTAATGGCGTTACCAGCACCTGTCCGTTCACCCTTCACTGACACTGGAAGTTCTACACGGCTTACTCACTTTCACGAATCGAGCATCTTTTTGTTATAACACCGTGGACTTAGAGAGATGGGGTCCCAAGAAGGAGGCGGTGGGACAGAAGACAAAGAGCAAACAAATCAGGAGATCTGAGTGCTAGGACTTTAGGCTGCCAACGAGTCCGTGGGAGACCCCGGATCAGTTCCCTCTGAAAGACGAAAGGTACAAGTAATTCCTAACATCCCTTCTGAGAAAAAAAATACTTTGTTTCTGTACCAGTTAGCCGGTCGTGATTTGACCGAGATGATGCTGGTGATTATGCCAAAAACCGTGTCATGACGCGGCCTGGCAGGAAACCTGACCCCTGCCTGTCAGTTTCAGGTTACAGGGCGCTTTAAACGAGCCTAAAACACGGGTCTTGGACCATCGAAAAGCACGCGTGTATTTAGGAAAAGCTCGTTTTGGGTGCTGAGACTGGCTTTTAGGATGTGAGCCTCCCTAGGCCGTGTCCCTCTCCGCCCACCGTCGTCGGGCGCCCACCCTGGACCCCGGAGGTGCTCTGGGAACTCCCGCCGGTGAGGACTGAGGACGGCCGAACGGTCGCCACGGCCCCTCCCGCCATCGCAGGCCTCCGTCCCCTCGGCCGCCCCGGAGCCCGATAAGGACGGTCCAGAGGGCGGCCCCGGCGGCGCCGCAGCAGCACGACGGCCGCGCCGGCCGAGCTGCCCGGGCAAGGACGGCGGGCTCTCGGCTCCGCGCACCTCTCGCACGGCCGTCTCCGGGGGCGCGGGAGGCCGG
>LNAC01000150.1:4569230-4648669 GCA_002007465.1 Ailurus styani | reverse complement strand
AGCGGGGCCGGAACAGGGCAGGCCCACCCCGGAGCGGGAGGAGCGCTTGCTCGTGTGGGGGCAGCGGATCCAGACGCCTCCGAACAGTGTGAAGCGAGGACATTCTTTCTGTTTTAAACGTTTAGGATTAGGTGTGGGAGAAGGCTGCTTTTTGATGAAAAAGTGGTTTCACTGCCGTGATGCCTTTCCCATCCAGGGCCACCCGTCACCCCTACGCCGACCCTACCGACCCGACCGGAGGAGCTCTGGCTGGGACCTCCCCGCCCACCTCTCGGCTCCTCCCTTCCCCCCACGCGCTGACCGCTCACTTCCCCTCCCGGCACCGATGTACTTCCTGCCACAGCCGAACCTGCGTGCCCGCGGTCCTCGCCCCCCGGCCCCCATCCCCCATCCACTGTGCGGCAGGCTGGGGTCTGCCCTCTTCGCCCCAGGGCCGTGGCCATCTCAGACTGGCCACACCTAAGGGTCTCCGTGAAACCCTCTCTTGGCTCTTGCCTGATCCCTCTTCTCCCCCAGGCACCCCTCTGGGCCTACGAGTGCACCCCCAGGTCTTCTCACTCCCACTTCTGCGGCATCAAGTTGGTGGCGCTCTGGAGCGCTTCCTGGGCACCCAGACTCCATGCTTCCAGAACTCGGTCACCTGGGGATGTCCCCACGGCCGTATACACCCTGTCACACCAAGTGAGGACCCCGGCAACCATCCAGGACGCCTTCCTCTGCCCCTCCCCGCCTCCCACCCCATCTCCGGGCCCCCGGCTCTCCACCCGCCGCCCCCAGCAGCCTCCCTGGCTCCCCGCTGTCCTTTCTCGCCCAGATGCAGCAAGTGTCTGTGCCCTCCCTCCCACACCGCCCTCCGCACTGTGAGCGGTCACCCCGACCGGGACACCCCCCCCAACACCTTCAGTGACTTCCCGCATCCACGGCCCTCCCACCACCTCCCCGTGCACCTGCGCACCCTGCCTGTGGTAGCCTTGTTCTAAGAGGACAACCCGAGTGTCCCATCGGCTGCTGTCCCTGCACGGGGACCGAGGGCTCCCCGGCTTGGTGTCCCGCGCCCCCAGTAGCCAGCACGGGGTAAGCGCGCGGATGAGGCAGCACAGAGCAGTGCCGCTGAGCCTCGACTCCAGGCTCTCGCCTGACTCGGTGCTGTGCGCCCCGTCCACAGCTCGCTCCGTGCTGCCCTCGCTGGGGCTCCGAGCCCGCCGTCCCTCCCTCCGCGGTCGACAGCTGTCTGCCGGGCACCCGCGTGCGGGGGGTGGCGAGGCTCGCCCCGAGGAGGCTGCAGTGCGCGGCGGGAGCCCCGCGAGAGCCCCAGAGGCCGTCCTCGGCGCGGGAGCAAGGGCCCGTGTGGGGCCGGGCCCAGGGCTCAGACCCTCCCCAGCCGAGGGTGGCCGGGGAGGGCCCTGGGCCGCCGCTGTCCCCCGGCTGCAGGCCGCTCACTTCCTGCCCGATGAGAATTCGCTTCCTCTGCCGCCACCACGGACGTCATGGTGAAGCGCTCGCGCGGCGGGCGCGGCAGGCGAACCTTCCGGGGTCAGCCGCGACGACGCTCCTGGCGCCGGGGCGCTGCTGGACGGAGGGAGGCCCCCAGGACAGCTCTGGCAGCGAAGCCTTGCCGGCAGGGAGACAACGCTGGGCAGGGGCCTCGGCTGTCCTTTAACGGCGCCGGCGGCGGAGGGTCTGGAGAAGGCGCGTGCCAGAGCTGAGCGGGTCCCCACACCTGCTGTCCGCCGCCACCAGGGGCAGGGCTGCCTTGAGCAACTGCCCACTGCCCCTGCCCCGCCACCCCCGGAGTGGAGCACCGAGGGTCAGAGGGAGCCGTCTAGACCACCGGCCCACCCCCGGCTGGCTCAGCTCTGGGACAACTGCGGTCTGAAAGACCACAGCGGCCCTCGGAGCAGGACGAAGCAACCCCCCGCCCCCACCGGAGCCCCCGACTCCTGCAGCGAAACCGCAGACCTCGCTCCTACCAGCCCCACTGGAGGGGCCCCCGTGTCCTCGCGTGAGAGGAGGGCATGTCGCCCACTTCTGATGCCCTCCCTCGAGGAAACCGTGTGAGCCAGGAAGGACCGTGTCACCGCTCCCACTTTACGGGTGCAGACACTGAGGCCCCAAAGTTAGGAGACTTGCCCAGTACTGTCAGCGAACCGGTAACAGCAGAAGGAAAAGCCAGCGCCCTTCCCCGGCTGGGCAGCGCTGGGGTCTGTGCAGGCAGGCCCGGTTCCCGTCGGGACGCACGGCTGTGCTAGCGTGCCCCTCCAGGGCGGCGGCGAGGGTTACGTGGGTCGTCCCGTGGGCGCACTTCGCCGTGCCCGTCAACCACGGGCAAAGCCAGCAGAGAATGAGCTCTGTCTGCACAGCGGGTCTAAACCGGGCAGGAAAGGGGGTGTCAGCCCCTGCAGCACGTGTGAGGGCCCGGGCTGCAGGATCCGTTCGCGGGCTCTTTGATCTGCAAGCCCCCAAACCTGCCCTGGAATCTCGGAACCCTCCCTAGACCAGGGCCGGCAGAACCCGACTGAGGCTGCACCCGCCGGAGGAGTCGGAGCGGAAGCGCGGCCAGGCAGCCAGGCGCTGATACCCAAAACAACCTCTTTGGGACTGATGTCACCAACGTGCTTCTGAAAAGTGTTGGCAATTCCAACTTGCCTAGAGGGTGAGCTAGTCAAGAAATGTGTTCACGTGTCAGGAGTTAAAAATCTGTTTTCAATGCTTATTGGTACTTCTGCATTAAAAAGTAATGACAGATGCCTTTAAAAGTTTCCACTTTAAATGCACAATTTTACCTCATTTTATTGTAAGGAATTGTTACAGAAAATGCAAGTATCAGTATTTGAAAAATACATTCCATTCCATGGACTCCAAAGAAACAATGCCGATCAACGCTTCCTGGTCCCACCCACGATGCCGTGGTCGCACCGAGCACCGCCCTGCGCGGCCCGGGAGCCCAAGGGATCACCCCGAACGTGCGCCTCCAGCTCCTGCCCGCGACCCCCGTCCCCCACTGTCAGAGCCGTCGTGGTAACCGCCAGCCGCACGCATCTGCCACCAGGTCGAGCGGTCGCCAACTCAGCTCTCCCCGCTACGGAAAAGCCCCATTGTGTGTCGTGTGCGACAGGTCTGCACGGGGTGTACGCCCCAGAAGGAACCGGACAGGCCGTGACCTTCCACAGAAAGTCTTTAAGGCATCTGACAACTTCGGGGAACTCGCGGTTTAGCTTCTACGTCGCCAAGCACTCGGCTCCTCGCGCACCACTTGGTTCCGCTACAGGAGGACGGGCTTCCGCGGCCCCGTCTCCGAGGAGGGCCCCGTGCCCGCGTCTCCCTGGGCCCGTCCTGAGGACGGCGGTCCCGCTCCCGGTCCCGGAAGAAGACCAGTGTCGGGAGCTCCTTCGGTGCCCTGTCGTGACGGCATCCCGCTCACCTGCGCCGTGGCACCTGTCACGCCCCCCACCTCCGAGCCTCACACGGCCCCTCCCGGGCTTGCCCTCCCCGTCCCCTGAGGACGAGATCCCGGCCGCGCACCCGGCTCCCCACGGGCACGGCCCGAGGGCTCGGGGCTGAGGTAGAGGGAGGCCAGCGGGCACGGCGCCCACGGCTGGAGGGCGCGGCGGAGCTGCGGACTCCACGTGCAGCACGCGCTCTAACGCACCGCCTCCGAGACGCCTCCCCAGATCGCTAGAACGAAGAAGTCCTCGGCGTAGGCACTTAAGTTGGGCGGCCAGTGCCCGCGTTAGGGGACCGTGAGGTCGGGCGGCGGGCGCGCAGACGCGGCAGGAGGCCGCCGAGCTCAGGCAGCAGAACAAGCGGACGCGCACACGGGGTTTCAGAGAGTTTACTCTCCCTGCGGACTCACTCACGGCGGGCAGCCTTCCGGATGACACAACGGAGATTCTGCTACCGGCGGGTCCGCTGCGGGCTAAAGTGTCGCCGGAGCAGCCCTGCAGCCCTGCAGCTTGTCCGGCGCCAGCGAGGGCGGTGACAACGGAGCCCGCCGCGTGCAGCCCCGCGAGCGCCCCGGGGTCCTGGAGAAGGGCCGTCCGCAGGCTCGAGGACGCGGCCTGAAGCCGGCGGGAACCCCCGGAACACGCCCCCACTCCGGGCCGCTCGGGACCGCTGCCATCCCTGCACTGGGAAGAAATGGGAGCTGGACTCGGCCTATTTCAAACAGTCAGAGGCCAGACCGTTACTCAAACTGGAACTGGCAGGAGCAGGACCACCAGCCCTCTCCCCATGGGCTTCCCATCCTCCGCTCTCCACCCTGAGCATGAAGAGAGCGAGTATACAAGTACCAGCTGCTTCAATTCGCATCTGAAGCCCAAGTATCTTACTTTCCAGCTGAAGAACAGGCTACCTCACGAAGCCCTCCTTCCTCGTGGCCCCGTTCAGTGGGCCACAGGCCTCACGTGCGCAGATGTCTGCACGACTAATTGTCCCTCTGTAGAAGTTCTCTAGGAGACGTGTCATAGACGTTAGGGGACCAGGGAACTCTTCTAATTAATTGTTTTAAACATTGTGCACAAGCTCATGTTAACATAGAAAGCTTATATATCTCATAAGTCACAGAAATATTAAAAAGTAGCACTCTGGTTTATCAGCTCATTTTGCACACACATTTAGGCAATAGAATGTATAAATCTAGAGCAACAGAGAGAACATATCACTATCCAAAAAACAAACCGAAAAAACCGGACTGTCGCAAAAAAAATATTTAGTCCCTTTACACACATACCCATACTTCATTAATGCAAAAACAATGTAGTGGTTGTTAAATGTCTGAAAATCAGCACTACGATCGAGACCGTTAGGCTCTGCGAGTCATTCATGGACACATATGTTCATCTCAGAGTTTTTGTCTTTAAAGCAGTGGTAAAAGTTTCTCTTTAAATGTACATTTTTTAAAAACTGGCCAAACCTTCAAAAGGAGATATTCAGCGCTGCAGGGTCAGCCGTACGCACCAGCAGCGACGAAGGCCCTGGAAGCTCTGGGCCTCATTCCGCGGGCGACCAGCGTGTTCCAAACCGGCTCCCACCCGCTGGGCAGGGCGAGCCGCTGGGGGCGGGGGCTCCTGCACCTGCCGGCCTGAGGCTGCCCAGTGCCCTCCCGCCGCTGGGCCCGGGTGCCCCGCGTGCTCCCAGGAGCGCTCGGCAGCCCTGTGCGCGCTGGGGTCCCCTCGCAGTCGATCGTGAAGATCCACTAATGCATGGATGTGTGAGGCTAGTTCTGAACATGGATTTTTATGTCGAAATCCCCCCTAACGCAGCTCTATAAAAAGTGCAGCACAAAGTGCATCTCGGCCACCAGCCCCGATGGCAGAGCAGGGCCTCCGCACACGGCACACAGGCAGACGAGAGAACGAGACACTGTGCTCCCGAACCCAGGAGCGGGAGTACGGGGAAAGCTTTCGGTTGTTAAGGCCACGATTTTTCAGCTCTCATCTCTGAACCCTGTTTAGAAAGATTTCACCTTTTTTAAAGGACAGCTCACTAAAAATATAAGCTTGGGTTAAAAAAAAAAGACTTGGGAGCAAAAGGATCCTACAATCTTTAAGAAAACACTGCACTGCCACTTACCCAGAGCGAAGGCAGCGCTCATGGGCGGCCAGTCACCAGCCTCCCCTGCGGGGCCCGCCCACCTGGCCGCCGGCGCAGGAAGACCACAGGAATGATCCACGGGGTGCTAAGCTACCGGAAGGGGAATGGTTTTCCGAGTGTCCCTGTATGTTGCAACCAGAATGGGGTCCAACTCTTGTCACAGGCGCCGCTGAGATGACCCAGCTTGGTCCACCGAGTCGTCCAGTGATCTCGATCCCAGTCGGACACACGGACAACCCAGTGGAATCCTTGTAATGGGGTCAACCCCACAGGGGTCCTACATCGCTCAGTCTGCTCCGCAGGAAGACGGGACGGCCAGCCCCTGCTCTGGGTGGGTCAGGCTGGTGAGCAGAGCAGCTGCCGGCGAGGCGACCGGGATGTGGCCTGGGGGCTCCCTAAGAGACCCCCCCCAGAGTCAGTACATCAAAGCAAATGTTGCACACGCGCACGGGCTTGTTCAGATCGAACTTTATAATAGGAATCTCCTTGGTCGAGCATTTATGGCAAAGAAGGCGTCCGCAGTGGCGGCTGTGGAAGCAAAGCACGGGGGCGTGAGGGGCCTCCAGCGGCCACGGCGGCCACCAGCACAGTCCTACCAAGTCTGTGCAAGCGCAACTCCAGCCTGCACACAAATTAGTGCCGGTGGGGAAGGCGCTTCCAAGACCGAGAGCCGCTCGGCAACAGCCCAACAACGGGCTCAAGCCGACGGGCCAGCGCTCGGGCTCTCAGGCACAGCCAGGCCCCCGCCCTCCCCACGCGCTCCCGGGCCGCGGCGTCACCCCACCTGCTCAGGCTCGGCGCGGGGCCCTGGCAGGTCCACGGCTTCCCACAGAGAAAGGCAGAAGCAGGCAGGAACAGAGGAGCCGCCGCCCTCGGGAGGGCGACCTCGGGGCCTTACCAGTGATGCTTGCGCGTCGTGACTCCAAACTTGGCGGCACACTCGTAACAGGTGGACCCGTCGCACCACGGAGGCTCCTTGGACAGCATATCTGCAAGGACAGGCGCAGAGGCCCCGTCCCCATCACAGTGACCGTGCCAGGCGGCCTGGGGCCGTCGCAGTGACACATGGGCACAGGAGCAACGTGCTCTGAGCGGTCAGGGCAAGCGTGCCGGGGGAAGGCTCTGGACGCCCAGCACAGGCAGGCGGGAGCAGGAGGGACAGCGATCGAGACGCTGTGGCAGCACAGCGTCTGTGGGGGACCTGGGCAGTCAGGGGCGGCCAGAGCGAGAGGCGCAGGGGGAGAGAGACGGCCGGCGGGGAAGACTGGCAGGGGCGACGCA
Organism: Ailurus styani; assembly: GCA_002007465.1. Lineage (NCBI taxonomy): Eukaryota > Metazoa > Chordata > Mammalia > Carnivora > Ailuridae > Ailurus > Ailurus styani. The sequence continues at coordinate 4,641,796 of LNAC01000150.1, read as the reverse complement.
GCACGGGGCCGGTGGGGGAGGGGCGGGCCGAAAGCGAGCACCAAAGGCGACGAGGGGCCGGGAGGAGGCAGGAGCCGCCGAGGAGCGGGCGAGGGCTTGGTGTGAGCTGCGGGGCATTCGGACCGGGAGTGACCAGCACGGGGAACGGAACCGTGACTCATCTCCAACTGCTGAAGGCCAGCTCCCCGCCACCCGGAGCGCCCTGCCTACGCGGGCGGCCTGAGCTCACGGGGGGAGCAGAGCCCACAGGGGGAGCAGCGGGGATTGGTCACTGCCCAGCACTTTCCACACCGGCGCCGGGGAGCAGCTCCCGCCCCGAGCTCCGAGAAGGCGGCCACATGCATGGCGAATAGCATGGGTCCGAGAGGCACTGTGCGTGGGCACCTGCTCTGCTGCGGACCACCTGGGGACACTGGGCAGGTCACCCTGCGCTGCTGCCACCTCAACAGGGACGGGGTGACCTGGCAAACACGAGAGCGAGCAGAGTGTCGCTCTCCTCCCCACAGAAGGAATGGGGGTGGGGAGGAGCAGGGGGCAGAAGCGGGAGGCTGTCCCGAAGGACGGGAGAGCTGGGAGCGCGGAGGATGAAGGACGTGCAGAGAGGCTGCCTGGGGCCAGGCACGGGCGACCTGTGAGTTTACGGACTGCTGGCGGGGTCGGGCAGCGGGGCACGGACAGGACCCCAGGGCACTCTTGGAAGAGACTGCTCACAGCCCCCACCACCACGGCCCTCGCAGAAAGGCCCAGACAGGTCAGGAACAGCATGGGTGCGTTCCAGGGTTCAGGGTCACAGGACATCTGGGCGACCCACGCCGTGACTGCGTCTGCCCTGCAGGAGCAGGAAGGAGCCACTCACCCAACAGTCTAAACAGAAGCTGCTTGGTGGCAACCTGGTAGTTGAAGATGTTGACTCCCTGGTTGTTGCTGACGCCCAGGCGAGCCCCAGAGCGGACGACGGCGCGGCACAAGTTGGCGTTCCCCTTCATGTAGGCCAGGAGCAGCGCTGGAAAACACAACAGCCGCGGGCTCCTTCCCACCCAGGCCCGGCCGACGGGAGCGCAGGCCCTGGCAGCGCGCGTCGGCCAAGTGCCCGCGGACGTGCCGGGGAGACCTCCACGGGGGGCAGCCGGTCCAGCCGAGGGCCGTGAGCCCGGGGCGCACAGAGCCGCTCTGGGGCCCAGCGAGCGCTCCGCTCCAGAGACGGGCGCAGGGAGCAGACGCGGGAGGAAACACGGAAGGCAGGCCGCGGTCTCAGCTGCCCTCCCCAGCCCGAGCTCGGGGGACAAAGCTCTCGTGACACAACGTAAGTACATCTAAAGACCTGTGATGTGTGCACACGAGGAGAGAGAAGTCAGCCCGGGCTCATGCTCCAGGAGTCTGTCCACCCCCGGGAGGCCTCGTGGGCAGGCGCCGGCCCTGTGGGCTCCCAGGCTCCGGCCAGGCCTCCTGCTGGCCCCTCGCTTCCCTCCCTGACCCCCTGCATGTAAATCCTTTCGCTTCATCCTCTGAACAGTGCCGACGGGGCGCCCGGGGGACTCAGGTGGTTGGGCGTCTGCCTGCGGCTCAGGTCATGATCCCAGAGTCCTGGGATCGGGCTCCCTGCGCAGTGGGGAGTCTGCTTCTCCCTCTCTGTCTGCCCCTCCCCCTGCCTGTGCTCGCTCTTGCTCTGTCAAGTAAATAAATACAATCTTAAAAAAAGAAAAAAAAAAACCAACAGTGCAGACGTACGGGGGCAAGGCTTTCAAGTGAGGAAAGAGGCACAAAGGTTACAAAATGACCCGGTGGCACCACCGAGAACAGAGCGAGGCACCGGGAACCAGGTCCGTGCACCGGGAGGCTGAAGAGAAGTGCCCGTCTGCCCGTCTCCGGCTCCCGTCCACCACTCCCGCCGCCAACTCCCTCAGGCCCAGGCTCATCACAACACATTCACGTGTCAAGGCCAAGAACGGATGACAGACTACGTGGACCCATCTGAGGTTCCCGACACTCCTGGGAGACCACACTGCGGCCAAAGGCTGAGGCGGCTGTTTGGCGGGAGGGCGAACGCACGGGAACACGGAGCGGCGCAGGGCCCTGGGAGCCGCCGGCGGGGAAGACAGAGATCGGGGTTTCACCTGTTTCCCACCTGAAAATGGGGACACGCTACCTGCACTGCTGACACGGCAGCTGCAAGCATTCCCCAAGCATAGACATGCAAGAGCCCGTCGGAAACGTGGTGACGGCCCCACGAATGAACGCCAAGACCATGGGCTGCCAGAGCAGCACCGCAGGCAGGGCCTCAACAAGACGCCCGCCCCGTGTGGGCGTAACGGGCCCCGTTTCCGAAGCCCGTCGGCACACGCTGCAGCACAGCCCCCCTTCGGACGCACGTGCAGGGCGGACAGGGCAGAGGAGGGCAGAAAACAGACGGGCAGGCGTGTGGACCGGAGCGTGGCTTGGGAGCTGTCGAGACACTTCCGACGCGCGCGTGTCCCAAACGAGACGCTGTGGGGCGCCGCGGCGGCACCGGGGACAGACGCCCCGAGAGCCCCGCCGGCGGCACCAGGCGGCGCGCCCTCCACGGATGGCGGGTGTGCCCGGACTCTCGTCCTTCCGGGAGGCGGGCCCAGTGAGGCGGGACACCCGTGCAGGCGACGTACCCGTGTTTCCTTCCGCGTCGGGTTTATCCAGAGGGTACTCGGGCATGCACTCCAGGAAGAGCTCGAAGATGGTCGCTGCGTTCTCTCGGCCGTACTGTCCCAGGATGTGCAGTGGCGACTGGCCGCTGGCAGAGCAAGTGGGGAGAGCGGGGTCTAGATCAGCCACAGTCCTCGTGCACAAAAGATGCAATTTTCTGAACTCCGGGACGCCGGGTATATTCAAGGACACGGAGTAGATCATCCGAGTTTTTCTACAAAGTATTTTTCAGAAACACTCCGAGGTACCAAAGTCAGACAAGCACGCTAGTGGCCAGTTAGTTGCACAGCGTGGACCGGAGACCCCTGCGAGGCACAGCGGCCGTGGCTGCGAGGGGCGGGGCAGGCCAGGTGGCGTGCAGCCCAGGCCTCTGCTCCGGACCACACACACTCACCGCAGGTTGAAGGCTTCGGCGTCCACGGTGCTCTCGGTCAGGAGGACCCGGATGTTGTTGAGCCGACCGTGCATGACCGCGAGATGAAGAGCTGCAGAGTAAACCCTCTTACTGGGCCAGCCCAGGGGCCCGCACAGGAACGTGGCCTGCTCACCAGCCTCCCTCAGAGCGGGGTGCAGCCTCAGCAGCCCCCGGCCACTCACACAGCCACCCCTCCCAGTCTTCACCAGCCCCAGGACGCAGTCCTGCACGCAGCCCCGTCAGACCGTGCTTTCTGCGTCTGCGGTCACCCGGAGCTGAGACTGTAGGGCTTTACTGGAAACCACTTTAGGGCTCAGACAGAAGCTGTCCAGGAATGGTCCGTGGGAGGGCAGACGCCCAGCCCAGAGCCTTCCCTGCCACAGCTCTGCTCTGCGGAAACCAGCCTCCCGGGGGGTGGGGAGCAGACCAAGGTGCAGGGCGCCTCCACATCCAGGCTGGGGGCACAGCTGAGGGCACCTACCATTATTTCCATTCTCATCCAGAGCAGCAAAGTCCACCGCATTGTCCAGGAGGACAGAGCAGATGGTGGGCAGGTCCTGCTGGGCGGCGAGATGGAGGGCGGTCTGGCGGTGCTTCGTCAGCTCGTTCACTTTGGCTCCTGCAAGAAGCTGTGCAAGCTGATTACCTGAGCAGCCTCTGCCACAACCAGCGCAAGTCCCGCTTACAGAGGCCAAGTCTGCCTGTCTCCGGACATCCGCACACCCGCCTGGCCGGCAGCGCTGGGAGCACAGGGGCCTCGCACACGCTCCAGGGGAGGCAGAAGCCAACCAAACCCGTCCCGAGCAGAACGTAGCAATCGTCAGTATGTGAAGAGGCCATTCCTTAGGACACAGAAACTCTTAAGACTTCGGACTATAAACTATGCAGGACGACAGTGGCGTTCCCCGTACTGCGTAAGGACGTCCACTGCTTACCGTAGCAAAACCACATCGCAAGGATTCAGTTACGACAATTACAGAACGTCCACACAAGAGAACAGGTAGCCATTAAGACGATAAAGATGTGTGGTTTAACGTGGGAGGACATCTACAATACAGTAAGTCAAAATAAGGCCAGTGAGAAGACAGGATGACAGTGTGATCCCATCTGCAGAGAGCGAGCGAGAGAGAAACGCGTGCACAGACACACACACCCGAAAGGCATGTAAAAGCACATATACCAAACTCAGAGGAGCTGGGGGTAAAAGGGAGACACGACCTGCTTCAACATCCTTACGAGCTTCACGTTTTTCCGCAAAAAGCACACACGATGTTGTTATTATTTTTTGTTATTAAGATTTTTGGTAATCGCTACACGAAACATGGGGCTTGAACTCACGACCCCGAGATCAAGAGACACACGCACCACTGACCAAGCCGGCTGGGTGCTCCTCCTATGTCATTTTTTAAAAGAAAGAAATTAACCCAAAGGATTACAGAATCAAAAGCAAGAAGGCCCTTTCGACAATGTCCTGTCCACTCGCTCCTTTTCTGACAGGCTTCCAGGCTGCGGCCAGAGCCCGCGGTGCCTGCCCTTCGGCCTAAGGCCAGCCTGGCCTCCCAGCGTGTGCAGACTCTGCCTCGCGCTCTCGCTCGGACCCTGCCTCCCGAGTCTCAGCCCCCGCAGCCCTCTGGGTGCCCAGTGAGAGCGTGCGCAGGTCCGGGAGGACATTCGGAAGGGCATCCACGGTCACAAGTGCTGCATGTGCTGGGGTTCAGAGCTGACCTCAAGGATGGTTAACTGGGGAGAGGGGAGAGGTCTGGGCAAACACACTCTTTCGATGCAAACAGGCTCCAACATGACGCTGACATTTCTATCAGCTGTTCCTAGGGACTCCCACCACCTGTGAGGCCAGGGAGGCAGCAGCTCGACCTTGGGGAAGGGGCCGTGACCCCCTAACCTGGCCCGACTCTCAGATGGATGGACACATGGCCTGCCTGCCTGCTACTCAAGGGCCCACTTCTGCCTCCGTGGCTGGTCCCCACACCCATCTGGGCCTGGTGCCACCAGACCCCCGCATCATTCTGCAGCCCAGCTCACGGAACTGCCCCCACACCCCAGCTCTACCACAGAACAAGTCATAACGGTTTTCAAAGAGGTCTTCTCCAAAAACAAAAATGGCACGGGGCACCCAGCTGGCTTGGTTTGTAGAGCACATGACTCTTGGTTTCGGGGCCGTGAGCTCAAGCCCCACACTGGGCATGGAGCTTACTTAGTTTAAAAAAAGAAAGAAGAAAGGCAGGGCACCAAACACCGGTCAAGTGGCCCACTGGCTAGTTGTGCAGCATGTACTGGGGGTGATGGGAGGTTCAGGGTCCAGCCAGGTGACACGAAGCCCTTCCCCTGGGATGTGCTCTCAGCTCAGATGCTTGCTTGTCTTCTCCACACTGAAAGGGTAAAGAATGCTCCCGGTTCTAGGTCTGCAAAGTCACACCCTCCAATCCGGTCCCGACCTGCCTCTCCAACCACAACTCCAACACTCTCCCCAATTTCAACCAAACCTTTCTAGTGAAAGCACCCACATGCACTTTCTAGTCTCCACACCCTGGCTCGGGCTGCTCCCTGGCCTGGGCAGCACTGTGTCACACTGGGAAAGGCAGGCTTTGCAGCTGAATGGAAAAGGCTAAAATCCCAGCCACGCTACAGACTACCTCATAATCTGGAGGGAAACTTCTTTCTGAGCTTCCATTTTCTCCTTTGTAAAATGTGAAAATTTTCCTCTCTGGGTGGTTTTGAGAATTAAGAGGTGATAAGCTCCTTGACATCAGTCTTGGCGGTGATTTTTGGATCTGACTCCAAAAGCAAAAATAAACCAGTCGGGCCAGAAAGTAAAAAGCTTCTGCACAACAAAGGAAATCATCAACAAAATGAAAAGCCATGACCTACTGAATGCATGAACATATCTGCGAATCATACATATGGTAAGGGGCTAATACCCAAAATATATACAGAATTCATTACAGCTCGATAACAAATAAATAAATAAATAATTTAAAAATAGGCAGAAAGGGCGCCTGGGTGGCTCAGTGGGTTAAAACCGCTGCCTTCGGCTCAGGTCATGATCCCAGGGTCCTGGGATCGAGGCCCACATCGGGCTCTCTGCTCAGCAGGGAGCCTGCTTCCTCCTCTCTCCTCTCTCTCTGCCTGCCTCTCTGCCTACTTGTAATCTCTCTCTCTGTGTCAAATGAATAAATAAAATCTTTAAAAAAAACAGGCAGAAGGACCTGACATTTCTCCAAAGACACCCAGATGGCCAACAGACACAGGAAAAGATGCTCCACATCACTCATCATCAGGAAAATACAAATCACAATCACAATGAGATCCCACCTCACTCCTGTCGGAACAGCTAAAATCAACAACACAGCAGACAGCAGGTATTGGCGAGGATGTGGAGAAAGGGGACCCTTGTGCACTTTTGGTGGGAATGCAAACTGGTGCAGCCACTTTGGAGAACAGTATGGAGGTTCCTCAAAATATGATAAGTAGAAATACCGTATGGCCCGGTAATTTCACTACTGGGTATTTATCCAAAGGAAAATCACTATTCTTTCAGAAAATAGATAAAGGAGTAAGTTTATTATACACACTGTAAAAAAAACTTTTAAATGCCTTTACTGGGGCGCCTGGGTGGCTGTGGGTTAAGCCTCTGCCTTCGGCTCAGGTCATGATCTCGGGATCCTGGGATCAAGCCCTGCATCGGGCTCTCTGCTCAGCAGGGAGCCTGCTTCCTCCTCTCTCTCTGCCTGCCTCTCTGCCTACTTGTGATCTCTCTGTGTCAAATAAATAAACTCTTTAAAAAATTTTTTTTAAATGCCTTTACTATCACACAAACCAGTACAACCAGCACCGGAACTTTGATAATGTGGACCTGCTCCCGGCCTCCTTGAGAGTCCTCCACAGAAAGGAGAAGCAGCCACCTGCGAGTCCGGGACCCCACCTTGTCCTACACACGTGCCCATCTCACACTGCACAGCTAGGGCCCTCGCAGAGGCCCGGGCGGCCCGACCACCGCGGTCTGGTCCCGCAACCTCGCCCCCACGCCACAGACCACAGCCCTGGGGAGGTCTCCAGAGTGTGTGCACGTCCTGGGTTGCTGGACACACTATTCTGAAAAGCTACCTGCACCCCGTGTTCACTGCAGCATTATTTACAAGTAAAGCCAAGACATGGAAGCGGCCCAAGTGTGCACCAACTGATGAATGGATAACAGTGTGGCGTAAACACACAATGAGTACTTACTACTCAGCCATCAGAGGGAAAGAAATCATGCTTTTTGTAACAAAACAGGTGAACCTTGAGGGCATTAGGGTCCATGAAATAAGCCAGAGAAAGACAAATATCATATGACCCCACTTCTATGGAGAATCGAAAAAATAAACAAAAATCGAAACTCATAGGTATAGAGAACAGACTGGTGGTTTCCAGAGGTGGCGGCGGGGGGTGTTGAAATGGGTGAAGGGGGTCAAAAGGTACAAACTTCCAGTTATTAAACACATACGTCCTGGGTGCCTAGTGGCTCAGTCAGTGAAGCATCTGCCTTTGGCTCAGGTCATGATCCCGGGGTCCTGGGATCGAGCCCCGCGTCGGGCTCCTTGCTCAGCCAGGAGCCTGCTTCTCCCTCTCCCTCTGCTGCTCCCCCTGCTTGTGCACACACGCTCTCTTTCTCCCAAATAAATAAAATCTTGAAATGAAAAATAAATAAAATAAAACACCTAAGTCCCGGGGCTGTAATGTACAGCATGGGAACCACAGTTAACATCAAACCGCACATTTGAAAGTTGCTACGAGTAAATCTTCAAAGTGCTCATCACAAAAAGAAAATTTTTGTAACTCTGTGCATGACAGACGTAACTGGACTGTGGTGATCACTACACACAAATACTGAACTACTGTGATATACACCGGAAACACTATGTTATATGCTGATTAGACCTCATTTTTTAAAAAGATGCATTTAAAAAAGCGCAAGCGTGTGCACACGTGTGCAAGCAGCCCCGAGGGCACCCGCGTGGTGCTGGGCGCAGACGCAGGCCTCCCTTCCCTTGCGGCCGGGCCTGCCTCAGCCCCTGAATCCTGCTTTCCCTCCGGGCCTCACTCCGGCACCTGCCTGGCACGCTGCCCGCTGGGCTCTCAGGACACTCTGCGTACGGACACACCTGCTTTCCCAAGGGCCCTGGCTTAGCTCCCCAGATTCACGCCGGCCTTTCAGAAAACCCGGCCAAAGACCTGTGCTGAGAGCTTCCGCACACACACGGCCCGGGCTCCACAGGTCACATGCGATGTTTCGGCGGCACTTACCAAGTTGCGGACAATGATCTCCGAGCCTGCTTGGACAGCCAGGTGCAAAGGGGTCAGTTTGGAGGCATCCTGGACTCTGGAATTCACATTAGCCTGCACGCTGATCAGGAACAGGACGCTCTCAATGTCAGAGTTCTGAACTGCCACGTGAAGAAAATTCCGGCCCTTGTTATCCACCTAAGGCAACGAGAAGGAGCCAAAACACTGGTGGGCTCCCCCTTGCAAGGGAGCCTCCTGAGCAGCGGCCGGAGGCGATGGTGTCGCCAAGCCCTCAGGCCCACGAGGCTCCTTCCCAAGAACCAGCACGCACGTGCCCCCCGCCCGCCGTAACAGAGCCTCTGTGCTCGTGTGCACCAGACCGCGCGTGCGAGGCCCCGGCAGCCTCCGCAGCACAAGCTGATCCGGAAAACTGAGGAAGAGCCAACCTGCGGGTGGGAGAGGAAGGGGGTGCTCGGGGAGAAAGGCAAAGGCAGAGACTCGCCGCGGGGTCCCCTGCTCGGCTCGGACAAGCCCCCGGCCCCCTCCCGCCGCAGCCCCGACACCAGCCTGACCCCGAGCCGTCTCACAAGGCTGCTCTTCACGAGCTACCGGTCACGACACACAGCGGGGAGGCAGATGGCCCTCTGCTCACACGCGGCACACGGGAGCTCACTCGAAGCAGACCACGGAGACGCTGTGGGGGCGAGAGCTGTTGTGCCGGCCTGAGTGCTCGCTGAGAAAGGAGGGGGCAGTGTGGCACACGCACGCACACACTCACACACACACGAGCGCGCACACTCATACACACGAGCGCACGCACATACTCACACGAGCACACACACACGAGCGCGCACACACACGAGCACGCACACGCACACTCATACACACACATACACACACGCACACACTCACACGCGCACACACGCGCGAGCACAGCACGTGCTGCCATCCCAGGCGGTGCTTCTACGGAGGAGTCTGGACCACTGTGCCCGTGTCACTCGTATGTGAGGCCACGTGAGGGGCTCCCCGCTCCCGAACATGCGCGAGCGCCCGCACAACCGCTCACCCACGAACGCTGAAGTAAGCGGCCGAGGGCGGCCTGAGCCCCGAGCGGGGGCCTCCCCGTGCCAGGACTGCGTGCTCTCCAGCTGCCGGGTCTGCACACCACTGTCCCTAGTGGCTACGCGCAAGCCCCCCCGGCCCCCACACGCCCGCGCCTGGCACGTCCCACGCACTCCGCAGCACGGGGCAGCACTTGGCCGGCCGCACCGGGCAGCTGCTGAAGAGCCACAGAGAAGGCCACGCCTGAGCTGCTGCATGCATGCGGACGGCGCCTCAGAGACTCTCCCGCGGAGAGCCGCCCCGACGCCGACAGCGCCCCCTGTTCCATTCCGTCTCCGGAAGCCCTGCGCTCCCAAGCAAGGAGGCCAAGCAGAAGCGCGCGGGGGCACTGTGGGGCCGGGCCACCCCCGGCCTCCCTGTGGCTGACACGGGCCAGAGCAGCCGGCTCACACGCGGCCCCGACAGTCCATCGGAGCGGCCGGACTTCGAGAAAGGGGAGAGCGATTTCAACACAGCTGCCTTTACGGACAGGAGACCTGTTTGGCCGGGGACATCTGTTTAGTCTCCATGACGCGGGTTCCCCGAGCTCGAGCCCTGTGCGGAAGGCTGGGTGCGGACCCCTCACCTGCTCGGCAGCCCCCGACTCTCGCTTGAGGATGGCCTCAGCTGCGCGGTTATTCTTGTACGTCATGGCGCAGGCAAAAGGGGTCAGCCCCTGCCTGTCGCGGACGCTCAGGTGGATATCGGGGTGGGAGATCAGCAACTGAATGATGACGCTGTGCTGGTTGCTGATGGCCACGTGGACAGGTGCCCTTCCTTCCGCGTCCTGCAGGGACGAAGCACAATTTCAGCGTCCAGGTGAAAGGAGAAACTCAGGAAACATAGGAGGGGGATCCAATCAAATTTGGTTCTGCGAACCAATGTTCACCACCCTGTGTTTGCACTCGGCTTTTAAAGAGGCGAAGCCCAGAGAAGACCGGAAGCCACTGCCATCACCCCCTCACTCCAGTGGCCCAGAACACAAACACACTTGGTTTAGAAGATGAACCTATGGTCAGCCTCGCCTGAGTCAGACCACTGCCCACTCGGCTGCAGGCAGCCCACGTCAGTCCCCACAGGCCAGGACACCAAGGAACATGACTCGGGGTGCTCCATGGAGCTACTGGGACATTCTGAACACAGTGCTCAGCTTGAGACTAGGACAAACTCAACGGAAAGGTGTAACTAACGGAGGTGAGAGGCAGAGAGAAGCTGACTCAACAAATGCCCCTCACGCGGTCGGAACGACAAAGGCGCGGTGGGAGAGTCTTCACCTGAAGCTCACATTTACTGGGCGGACTGTGGAACCCAGGAGAAGCCTCTCCATCCACCCAGGACCAAGAGTCTGCAAGGCCCCTGGCAGTTAAGAGATTTCCCTCATTCTGCTATCAGCACCAATCTCCCTGGAGAGAGAAATTCTCCATACCTGTGTGTTTACACTGGCACCAAATTCCAGAAGACACTGTACCGTCTCTTCCAGCCCCCAGGAGGCTGCCAAATGCAAGGGGGTCTGCCCATCTCTGGCCTCCTCCTCCCCTTCTCCATTAGGACCGGGCTGCCTGGGACTGTTCACGTCACAGCCGCTGAAAACGAGGAGGAAATTAAAGGTGGGCTTCAAGAGCCAGGCCTCCAACCCAGCCAGAGGCATGCTGATAAGGGCATGGGAGCAGCCTCGTCCAACCGAAAAGCTGCTGCTGCCAGGACTGCTGTCTTAGCCACAAATCCTGACGTCTGGGTCCCACGCCCATCGATTCTTCTTTGGTCTTGGGGGCAGCCTGGGCATCGGAGCCCTTCCAAGTTCCCCAAGGGATCTGTATGCAGTCATCACCTGAGAAGCACTGCCCGAAGGGCCCTGGCATGCACGCGGGCCTCCTGGGGCTCATGCACCTTCGGCGGCGGGGGCGGGGGAGTCCCACAGGGGCCATCGGGTTGCCTCCACCCCAGCCTCCTGGCTGCACTGTGTGAACTGGCCTGACTGGACCATGGGAGCCTCTAGGGCTCCCAGAGCAGGAAGCCGGCTCAGCTTCTAGACTCTGAGACGTGGGCACACAAGCCCTTCTCCTCAGAAGTGGCTCAAGTGCCTTAACCGGCTGCCTTCCCAGAAGAGTGGGCCTCCTCCGGCCTTAAGTGGGGACGTCAGACCCACCAAGCCCACAGCTGAGTGAGAGGACACGAGGGGACACTTGGGGTTCTCAGACCTGCGAATAAGGAAGCAGGCGGTAGACTCATTGTTCTCATCGATGGCCCTGTGCAAGAGTGTCTGCAGGCAGCCACCGGGCCCCGGGCCCCAGCACGTGGCATCGCAGCCGTGTCTGACCTGCAGAAAACACAGGTGACTCACAAAAACTGCCCTGCGAAGTCAAACACTCCGTCTGAGCTCTATGTGCACGATTAGATTGTTTTCAGGCGAGATACAGGTGACAATTTACTGCTAATTGTTCTAATCTGTACAAACACCGATAAAATGTGCTTTGTGCCAGGTCCTGTGGGATGGGTTTGGGAAAACAAGACAGACAGAAAGACAAGTTTATCATCGCCCTCGGGAGCCGTGTCCCAGGAGGGACAGAAGACACACACACTCCCCGGGCCTCAGTGACATGCCTGAAGCTCACGGGGCATCTCGCCACCAAGCAGCTGAGCTGCAGCTGCAATACGCAGCGCTGGTCGGTACTGGGCATTTCAGAAAGCTCAGTGAGGACTTCCGGGGGCCTGTCTCCAGAGTCAGGGACACGAACCGACATCTGGGGACTCATCACTATGGTCACAGTGAGGGCAGCCCACACCCAAGGCCTCCCGAGGAGGAACCCCCACTCTCGGGCATCTGGGTGGTTCTGGTGACAACAGACTGAAAGAAAGGTCGGCAAGATCACACGCAACCCCAAGTTCCCTGAACAGGACTTTCCACTGCTCATCCTTGACCCAACTGGATGCCGGGCGGCTCTCTTGCTCCTTGCGATTGCTCCGTAGACACCAAATCAGTCTTGGACACAGAACATCCCCACGTGGAAAAAGAGGCTGAAGCTGAGCCTGTCTCACCAGGGTGGAGGCGATGTCCTCCAGACTGCTGGCCAAGGCCAGCCACAGCGGGGGGTTCCCCTTCTCATCCGGCACGGACATGTCCGCGCCGCGTGTGCAGACGGCGTCCACGACGAGCGGGAGCTGGTTTCTGATGGCCAGCTGAAGGGCCGTCTCCCCGTCCTGAGTCCTGCGAGCACATGCACCCCAAAACCAACATCTGTAGCTGGAGCCCAGGGACAACGCGTGCCCCCTGGCCATTCCAGAGGCCAGAACACACGTTGCTCATGCTGATCCATACTCTGTCAGAGCACCGTAACCTGTCAGTAGCATCTGTCCCTTCTGCCTTTTTAAAAAATACCGCTGTGCCACCCTGGTGGACCCAGAAGGTACTGGGCCAACTCCCGCGTGCTGACGTCTCTCAGGCACACGGGTGCTGCCTACAGCAGCTCAGTAAAAGGCCCCCAAGCCTGCCTGCGTGACGAAACACTGCTTTCACCTCAGTCATTCCGGGCCACCTGACACTGGAGATAAAGGTAAATTCCTCTGAACACTCAGAGACAATACAAACTGAACCCAGGGTTGCTCCCCCAAGCCCTCTGACAGCTCCTTTGTTGGAACGGTCTTCGTCACGCACGAAATCCCTGTCCAGACAATGGCTCTGGACTGCCCTTTCAGGGAGCTCCGCGTGGCCCCGCGGCCTGGTCCCCAGGGCTCGGTGGCACGGGGGCTGGTCCCGCGGGGAGAGCGCGCACCCGCCTACCTGACGTTGATGTCCGCCTGGTGCTCCAGGAGGAAGAGCGCGCTCCTGCTGTCCTGCCGCTGCATGGCCGTGTGCAGCAGGGTCTGCCCGTCCGCCACGGCGTCATTGATGCCGGCCCCGGAGCCCAGCAGCTGGGCAGCGATCGTGTGCATGCCTGGGGCGCGAACAGGCCCTGACTGTCCCCGTGCGCGACACCTCCCCGCGACACACGCCCGCCCTCGCGAATTCTCAAAGCCGGCGGCTTCCGCGGGCTGTTACAGGCTCAACCCAAACCCAGGGATGGGCACAGCCCCTCCCCCTCCCTCTGATGCAGGTCTGTCTGCAGACGACCGCAGCCTCGGCACCCCCTTACCAGTCCACAAGGCCAGGCCCAGCACCGTCTGGTCGCGGGAGTCCTTGAGGCTGAAGTCCGGAATGATTTGCAAGTTGTTGGTGGCGTGAAGAGCATTAGCTAAAATTTTTAAAGGAAACACACACTTGATTTCACCATCCCATGGACCACATTTAAAGTATTCAAGAGCATAAGAGCTAGTTGTTTCCAACTAACTGACTGGCTAGGATATAATCACATCTACACAGAAAGAGTTCACAAATCTCCTTGTGGGGGGTGGAAGCCCAGAAACCTGGTATTTTGGAACAAAGCTTAGGGGAAAAATAAGTCTTTAAGGCTTAAAACAGTGAGTCTTCACAAAAGGAAGACAAGCCCACTACGGAAACACACAGTCATTACCTGACTGCTGAAGAGTCAAACCCATGGCCTGGCACTGCCTTCCGGGGACGGGGTCCCTACCACGTTCCCACTCCTGCGAGGACCAGGGAGACGCGCCCTCTCCCTACCACCTCGCTGCCTTGCACAGGCGCACGGCGGAAACATGCTGACCGTCACAAGGATGGGGCAAGGGGAAGACAGGTGCCAGGCGAGGGAAGGGGAGCACCCGAGGACGACTTCCTGAGGGAAGTGGGCCTCCTTCCTGCTCCTCCCACGGTTCACTGCCGGGGAGGCCGAGGCACAAGAGCCGCTCGAGCGGGACCCGGGGCTGCAGGGCCCTCGCACGCTGCGCACGCCGATGCAGGGCTTCGGTTAAACACCCAACGTGAGAGGAAGTCGACGGTTCTAAAACCCTAACCGGATGGGTGGAAGGGGCAGGCCCCATCCTAAAACACGCACACAGGGAACAGCGGTCTGGAGCCAGACGACATGCTCATCTGCTCTGGCCGGGAAGGGTCTGGGGCAAGAAAGAAAGCTCCCCGTGGGAGGAACATCAGCTCTGCAACGACCGACTCAGAACCGCTGCCACAGGGCGACGGTGAGGGCCGGTTCCCAGCGGCCCACCTTTCTGCTCCAGGATAACAGACACCACGTCGGGATGATTGTAGGCGATGGCCATGTGCAGCGGGGTCTGCAGGTAGACGCTGTCCACGGAGCCACCGGCGGACACGGCCTCCTTTGGCACAGGCGGGGCTTCCTCTGTCTGCAGGTTCGGGTTGGCGCCCTGCTGCAGGAGCTCGGCAGTGAGGTTGGCCAGGCCGTGCCGGCAGGCTGTGTGCAGCGGGGTCTCTCCCTGCACGGAAGCAGAGGCCCGGCTCAGAGCCTCTCAGGAGGGGCGCTCCGGTCACAGAGCGCCGACGACAGCCTGTGTGCTGGGGGCAGTCGCGACCCTCGGCTCAGCCTGTCCCCCGCTGACCGGGACGCGCCTGCGGGTCTGCCCCTCCCTTTCCTGGGCCATCAGCCTCCGTTTCTCTAATGTCTGCCCAAGTGCCCTCCCAACACTCTGGCTCCTCCTCTTCTACGTGTCCGACGAGCTTCTTCACCACCTTCACACAACTGTCACCACACAAGCTCAACGTGCCACAGACCCAAGCCCTGGGGGGCCGGCAGAGCCTCGACTGTGGCCCGTGGTGGGGCCACCGCGCCCTTCCGCCGCCCCCCCCGCCCCCGCCACCGGTCTCTCTGATCGGCTCCCATCAACCCCTTCTTAAACTCTGATCAAGTCCTCCTTCCCCCACTATTTAAAATTTTTTTTAAAATTTTTTAAGATTTTATTTATTTATTTGAGAAAGTGAGAGAGAGAGAGCACAAGCAGGGAGAGAGGGAGAGGGAGAAGCAGGCTCCCCCCGAGCAGGGAGCCCGACGCAGGGGTTGATCCCAGGACCCCGGGGTCATGACCTGAGTCGAAGACAGATGCTTCACTGATTGAGCCCCCCAGGCCGCCTACAATTAAGAATGTTTTAAACTGGGATCCCACAGACTCGATTCCCTATTCAAGAGCCACAAGAACATACAGGCACAGCTTCCTCCCTGCCTGCCCGCACCAACCACTGCCCTCTCGCAGGGAAACTCTGGTGCCGGGTTCCTGCGCCCTTCCAGGGACAGGACTGTCACAGGAGGACAGGGGCACAGACGCGCACACAGCACCTTTCCACTCTAACTGAACACACCGGCCCGCTCCTTATTCTTTCGGAGACTGTACCTCATCCGTCTAAAGAGTCAAAGACCCAACAAGGCTCCTTGTGAAACACACCAACATCCCACCTCCTTTTTCCTAAAAAGAAATTTTCACTTTTACCTCTCAGCTGGGTTTCTGCAGCCTCCCTATTTCTAACTAACATGTTTCTGTTGCCGCCGCTCAGTTTTCCAGGCTCAGGTAACGTATGTGGACCTGCCATGGCCGTGTCCCTGTGTCACAGGACTCGGCCCCCCCGTCCCCGCCCACGCACCCTTCCCCATCGACCTGTGGAGGGCCTCCCAACAATGTCCTCCCCATGGGACCACCTTCTGCTCCAGCCCCCCCACGTTGGCACTGGGCATGCTCACTGGCCCCCGCGACTCCACCAGAGGCTGTAAGCCCAGGACTCTCACACCCAGACGTCCATCCGACTTCTCTGCCCAACAGTCACAAATCCAATTCACCGTCTGTGCAGAGCCCCGCCTCCTGGCAATTCTCATTCTCTTCGTCGGTGCACTGCATAGCTGCACCTCCCTCTTGACCCTGCTTCTGAGCGCCCCAGCTGGTACGAGTGTAATTCCGCAAACCCTCTGAAGCCTGGCCCCGTGGGTCCAAATTCAGGATCGGAAGTCAGCACAACTCGCTGCTGCTCTAGGTGACGGCCTCGAGCTCAACGGGGCACCTTCCTCAACGGGCCGGCTTCCCAGGACCACCAGTCTACTCAAAATCCTTCACACAAATCTCTTCCCAAAACATAAAGTCCAAAGAACTCAACCAGCATTCCAGACCCTTCTCCAATGTTGCTCTCACTTGGCTTGCAATTGGGTCCCTTCTGCTGCATCTCAGGGGTCTCCCAGTTCTGTTATGAAGGGCATCAGAAGGGACAACTGGTAGACAATGTGCGCTCCCTGAGTTTTTAAAGTTGGGAGACTTTGCAGAATGGGCATGTCTGCATTCTATCAAAAATGAACAGTGGGCAAAACTGATGACGCAGGAGGAGACAGACAGACACAGACAGAGACACAGAACGGCAGAAGCAAAGTCAAGAAAGCCACCAGTGCACTCAGGGACGTGCCGTCGTTCTGCCGGAGAGCAGGCCGCACGTGGGTTTAGGAGCAGAGAGGTGAGCCCATCGAACGGGGGAAGAGATGGCGCTGCCACCTCCCCTGAGCTTCCCAGACACTTGGGTGCACCTCACACACAAGCTCACGGCGCACTGCCTCGCCCAGCGCTGTTAAGAGTGTGCAACCTTCCATCCTAGACCTGAGTCTTAATGCCAACTAGCCACTAGTCACTAGTTGAGCCACTTAACCTCTCAGAGTCACTAGTGAGCCTCTTAACCTCTCAGAGCCTCAATGTTCTTTGCCCGGAAACAAAGGATTTTGACATGGCGAGAATGTCCCTTCCAGGTCCACTCTGAGAATTAAAAGGACCAACATCCTCAGAGCTCTGAGCACAAAGGTGCAAAGTAAATGGGGCCTTAGAGACGAGCACAGCCTCCCTGTATGAAAACAGCAGTGACAATAACATCACAGAGCCGGGGCCCTAGCCCATTATGCTAACAGGCACTTATACGCGCCCTTTCCTCATCCCTAATCCACACCCTATGAAATCAACGTGAATCCCATCTTGCCAAGAAGGAAACTGAGCTCACAAAGGGCCAGTAACTTGCTTAATTAAGATCACACAGGGCAGGGTGAGAAATGGGAAGTCTTATATCCCCAAGGCCACACGTTGACCCGAACACAGTGCAGTCCACCTTGTGAGCCTGAGACCCAGCCTGAGACCCTAAACACTCCCAACGGAAAAAGTCCACAAACCAGTCTTATAAAAAACGGAGATGCTAGGACGGCGGGTCTGGGTGTACAAGCCTGGTGTCTCCAGCAGACCACGCTGCCCACAGCGTCTACATTAGGAACCCGGAGTCCACAAATGCTTAGGGACTAGCTGCTGAATGAATCAACCAACAGTATTGGGGGACAAAACATCCGTTTCACCCTGGTTTTCTAACCAAGTGGATGTACCATTCAGACAAAACCTGAAGAAGAGCTATTTTCCCCACACACCCACGGCTGCCTTTCTTGCCCAGGCCCACACCGCCTCCCTGGCCGGCCCGGCACACTTACCCACTTGTTCCTGTGGTTGGCGTGGGCACCGCTGGTCGCCAGGAAGAGCGCCGCTGCCTCGTTCCCTGCTTCCGCCGCCCGCTGCAGTAAGCAGTTCCCTGCGAGACGGGGAGCACACTCGTTTCCCATCTGCAGTGACGAGCCACTCCTCGCCCCCCTCTCACACAGGCTGCACGTGGATGCAGACACAGAGAGGCCCGGGTAGAACAAGGACTCGGTCATTCCTCCAGAGTCTGGCCCTGGACGCCGCCCGGGGCCAGAGGCATGGGCTGCCTCCTGCCAAGGACGGCTGAGGGCGCGGTCTGTCCACAGCAGTGCTCCTGGCCTGCTGGCCGGGGACTCTGCGGCGAGGGTCTGCTCTGCACACTGTGTGACAGCGAGATGCCAACAGCAGCCCAGCCTCGCCGAAACAAGCACGTCTACAGATGTGGCCCAGAGTCCAGGGGAGGGGGACAGCTGTCCGTCTGAGACCCTCTGCACCTAGAATGACCACTTCCAAGACGATGTGAGCTAAAGTTCTACCCAAAAATGCCCCTGCATTTTATCCCTACAGCCGTAAGTGGCTTAGAAATGTTTTGCGTTCGACACTGTTTTCTAAATAAAAATTTTAGGGAAAAAAACACTTCTTTTCTTCCTTCCCTCGTGGAGTAGTTTTAGCCCCAAAGCAGCATTTCCCTTCCTATTAACATCCATTTCCTGTTTGGATAAACACAAAATCTCATGTGCTGCAGCTATGCTATTTGAAAACTCAAATTAAATACCGGGACTAAAAATAGGTAAAGAAATGGGACATGGCTAAAATCAGCAACACAAGAAACAACAGGTGCTGGCGAGGATGCGGAGAAAGGGGAGCCCGCGCGCACAGTGGGTGGGAATGCAAACCGGTGCAGCCGCTCTGGAAACAGCACGGAGGTTCCTCAGAAAGTTAAAAACAGAACTCCCCGAACTGCCCTACTAGGTATTTACCCAAAGAATACAGAAACACAGAGATGACGGGAACATGCACCTGATGTTTACAGCAGCACTGTCAACCGCAGCCGAACTGGGGAGGGACCCAGACGCCCGTCGCCACATGAACGGATAAAGAAGCTGTGATGTGCATTTTCATACACACACACACACACACACACACACACACACGGAATGGAGTATTGCTCAACCATCAAAAAGAATGAAATCCTGCCATTTGCAATGACATGGATAGACCTCGACTGTATTATGCTAAGTGAAATAAGTCATCACAGACAGACAAACACAACATGATCTCACTCGTGGAATTTAAGGAAGAAAACATGAACACAGGGGAAAGGGGAGAAGAAGAGAGAGGGAAATAGAGCATAAGAGACTCAATGACAGAACAAACAGGGTTGCTGCAGGAGGTCGGCGGCGGGGGGCGGGGCTAGCTGGGGGACGGGCATTAAGCAGGCACTGGCTGTGATGAGCACTGGAAATGTAAGTGATGAACCACTGATTTCTACTCCAGAAACCAATCACTGCACAGTACATTACCTACGGGAGGGAGGGAGGGAGGAAGAAAGAGGACACTTTGCTTTCACGCCGTTTTTCCTCTTCCCTCCAAGACCGTGATTCCACCCCTAGCCGAGAGCCGCCCTAACTTAGACCTGTGATGAGGGTCCCATCTTCACTTCTGCAGTCATTCTGGGCACACACGACATGAACGTGGGCCTCCCTATCAAACAAAGATGACCTCCAACTGCTACAACATTACGCTGTGCAACACTGGACTGAGGCCATTCCACGTGTAAGGGCAACTGGAACGAGGGAAAAATAATCCTGAACCTGCACTAAAACTCAAAGTATACAGAGTGAAACTGACAGAACTAGCAAGACAACAGATAAATCCATGCACACAATGAAAAATTTAATATACCTCCCAAACTACAAACCGCAGCCCCACAGTCAGTCAGTGTGTAAGATTCGCAGAGCAGGACAAGCACGCGGGAGGCAGGGACGTAAGCAGGGAACAAGGGTGCATGCCGCAGGGACGGAATGCAGGGTCTTGTCAGGTACACATCAAGCTTTCCTAAAAACTGGATCTGCGGGGCGCCCGGGGGGTTCAGTCGGTCAGGTGTCTGCCTTCGGCTCAGGTCATGATCCCGGGGTCCTGGGATCGAGCCCCGCGTCGGGCTCCCTGCTCAGCGGGGAGTCTGCCTCTCCCTCTGCCTGCCATTCCCCTTGCTCCTTCTCTCTCCCTCACTCTCTCCTTCTCAAATAAATTTTAAAAATCAACCTAACATTCAAGTCCTAAATATCAAGGAACCAATGTCTTATATAATGTGACGCTCACATAGCATGATTACATTAGAACCAGTAAGATTACGGCCAGTAACCAATATACCTTTGCAAATTAAGAGCAATTTAGTGACAATCTCATTTCTAGAGTGTTCCTGATCCCCCTGGTGTGGAGTGCCCTGCCTTTAGCTTTCATATCACCAGAGGGGTGATTTAATTTGATCTTTATTTAAATTATTAGCTTATTTCAGGGAAAGGGCTGTTTCACACCCACCGTTTCTGGCCCGTCCCCTCCTCAGTGGCACCCGCCCACGCTGTACACGCAGCGTGACTGATGACAGTGGGCTCCTTCTCCATAGACTATCCCCATGTCCTACTTTGTCAGAGCAAGGAAATATCCACATTAAAACGTGGTTCAAAGCGTGTGGCTGCTGGATTCCGGGGGTTCCTGAGCGTCTTCCAGGGGCCCGTGATGTCAGAACCACGCCCGCAACAGCCGTGCGGGATGCTGCCGCGCCCCCCGCGCTGACGCCATCGCCGGCGGCCACGCTGAGGCCCGAGCCCACGGAAGCAGCGGGCCCAGCACGTGCCCGTAGTCACCGCACCGCTCTTCACCACCCCGCACCGGCCGAACAAGGGGCAGCTTCTGATGAAGCAGTAAAGATGACGCAATTTCTTAAATTTCAGTGAGTGCCTGTCCTTTTAGAACTCTGTGTGACATTTTCCTCTGTAACTGGGAAGATCCGATAAAGGGATATTCTTTTAGAAAACGGTACGAATCTGACAAGAAAAGCACAAAATCAATACATACAGACATAAAACAGGAGACGCCTCTGCGTGAGGACGTCAGCAGCACGCAGAAGCCCACAGCCACGGCACCGTGAGCCCCGCTGCGGCCCCGGGAAAGGCACGGGAGCCACTGCTGCGGCTACGAGCTGAGCTGGCAGTTTGCTGCGTGGAGCAGCACTTCCGGGAAAGAAGCCTGATGGACAAACTGTGGCTGTTCAAACATGAGTATCTGACAGACACTTTCCCGAGAGGGAACTCAAATGTGAGCCTCTCTCTTTAAATACAACCGGCCATATTTGCACCGAATGATAAAATTTGGATCTTTCAAGTGAGTATCAGAATTTTGGAAAACTTTTATCCAAAACTGCAAGTCTGACAGCTTATCCGCACTGGAAGACTTTCCTGATGAGACCCGGGGGGATATTAGTAACCGTCACTCTTACATACACAAACATTTGGAAGACTGGCATAACTCACTGAACCAGTATTTCTCCCGTCATCAAGTCACACGTATGGAGAAAAGATCCAGTCAAAGCACAGACCGTGAATTTTCATGTAACAGGATATGAGGCGTTCACTGATACACTTTCAGATTTCACGCTGCAACTGACTGAACACGATTACTTGGTCAACACTGCTTGCTATGAATCTAAGAAACACACCCACAATCACGTGAGAAGGCTCTGAAGTGTGCCTCGCTCTTCCAGCTACGCAACTGTGTGAGGGTGTGTTTTCTTCAGAAACTTGAACCAAAGCAACTTGTGTCAAAAGGTTGAATACAGACGCAGATACAAGAAACCCGTCACTCTTCCAACTAATTTTGTTTTGAACATTATTCTCCATTAAAAAATGCTATGTTAAACATAGAATAGTTTGTTATTTTTTAAATTAATACATCTTTTAAAAATTTCTCACTTTTAATTTCTAAAATGTTAAATATCATAGCTATAACCCACCAGAACCAAAATTCTTGGGGATATAATTTTTAAGAGCTTAAAAGGAGTTCGAAGCTCACTGCGCCAAATAAATGGAAGCGTTTCCGCTTAACAGACCCAGAGTCCGGCTAAACTTCTTAAAGCCGACGATTAAAAAGAAGAACTCAGGCTGTTAGTACAGGGAAAAGCACAGACGAAGTCTCCTAATACATGCCAGCCGGTTTCTGACTTTCTGGTAAGAACCCAGACGTGACGTTTCCCGGCCCCCAGACCTGAGTCCCAGCGCACCTGTGACAGCGTCCGGGGCGTTGGTGTTGCTGCCTCGCTGGATGAGTCGGGCTGCAAAGCTGTTTTCATCAAATGAGGTCCCGTTCACCACCGGGAGGTCTTCGAAGGGGTTCACCGAGTGGTCGGGGGACACGGTGACGTACTGCACGGCGAGCCACAGAGCCGTGCTACCCTCGTGGTCCTTCAGCTCCAGATCCAGCCTGAAGTAAGGAGGCAGGGCAAACAGCGCACACAATCCTCTGCAGACCCCGGACTGTAACAGCCTCCCCTTCTCTTTGTGCACATTCTGAATGACAGTTTCCCATGTGACTTTCACTTACTACAGTTTACAACACCGAAAGCCGTGTAAAGGGACTTCCCTCGTCATCCCGCCCTCCCAGCCGCTCTTCGCCGCTCCGCGCTTACCGTCCGCACTGCAGCAGCTGACTGAACACGTGTTCGTTCCTGGCCATGATGCACACGTGCAAGGGCGTCCTACGGACAAGAGAGAAGGGGGCTCAGCCCAGAACAGGCGCAGCTCGGGGCGACCCACAAGAACCCGCGTTCTGCAACAGGGTCTCTCCGTGTCCTGGCAAACAGCTGTCCCGAATCATGACCGAGCATCGGAGAATGAAAATGAAGTTGCTTCTACGTCATCATCTAGCCAGTGGCCAAGAGGACAAGAAACAACACAGAAAGAGATCAGAAAACACTCTGCAGGTAAACGCCGACGCTCACGGAGAATCCGCTCGTGTTCGGAAACCGCAGCTTCTACACGTGAGCGTCTGTTCTCCCCATGCACCCCCCACAGCCCCGCAGACGAACGGTGGCCTCCTACATTCGGGCTATACTCCAGCTCCGCGGGGCACCAGGTAGGGACGGATGGAGGCGGCTTCCGACTGCCCTTCCCCAGTTCGTTCAGCCCTCACGGGCCCTGAAGGGGCCCCCGCCCGGCCGCCGGCACCCACCTCACAGGCCCGCGCCGCCAGTGGGTGCTGCGGCTAGAGGAAGTCAAAGACTCAACCGAAGATAAAAAGGATGCGGTTACTCGGGGAAATGAAGTGACGGCCCCATGACAACGAGAGTTCGCAGAGACCATCGCACTTACCCCACACACGTCTACCTTCCTATTCCGACAACTGCACAGAACTCAGTCCTTAACTTGCGAGAGGCTCTTCTAAGGTATAAAACACTGAGCTGTACAGAAAGTGGGTCCCGCTTGCCGGAGGCCCCCTTCTGTGCCTCCCACGCTGCCGCCCCCAACGGTAAGCAGCCCTTTTGTAGACCCTAAACCACAAGAGATCCTCAACAAGGTCCTTCTGGGAAGAGGCCAAAGGCACGGGACAACTGCCATCAGACGTGCTGCGGAGAGCCGCCGGGAGCCCGAGCGGTTCGTGAGGACCGGGTGTGATGCAGAGAACTCCCCAGCTACGGACCGCCTGCAGACGCAGCGCGCCCCTTCCTGCCGGTACCCCGCCAGCTCGGACACGGGTGCTGGGACGAAGCTCGCTTGGAGGAGCTGGACCCGTGACCACGTGAGCAAGACAGAAACTGCTTACAAATCCATGGACCTTAGTTCCCAGCATGGAAATGATTTCCGCAAATGCCTCTGGGCTGAGCCGTGCCGCTCACCTGTCTGACAAATCAGACTGAGTAACAAGCCCGTCTGCTAGTTGTGTGCCATACAACACCGTTCTGGAAACAGCGCTTACCTGCCCTTGCTGTCCTGCATGTTGGGGTTGGCGCCGGCCTGCAGCAGGGCCTCTGCGATCTGGGCCATCTCCGACATCACAGCTGCCGAGTGTTTCTTGGCACTGCACGACGCCACGAGGTGCAACGGTGTCTCCTGGGCACCCAACGTGGCAGCATTGACAAGGGCCCCGTTCTTAATGAGGAAGGTGGCAGCAAAGAGATCCCCTTGAACAGAAACAGCAGAAATGACGGTCACCCACGACACCACCAGGGCAGCCCGTTCTGGCCAGCACTTCCTCGGAAAGTCAGTAACGGCCGACCGAGAAAAGGGACAGCATGCATGCGCCGGCACAACCTCTGGGACACCTGTGCGTAGAAACACGTCATCAAGATCACGAAGTCACGTCCCTGAATTCCAAAGGCTTCCTTCAATGTCTGATCACCTGCTGTCATCTGTCCTGCCCCCTCACCTCAACAGCATTACTGAAGCACCCCAGGCTTCTGAGCTGAGAGGCCGCCCTAGTCGTCAGCTCCCAAAGAGGGCTCCAGGCTTCCTCCCTGACAGCACGAGGCCCCTCTCTCATTTCCTGGCCACGGTCAGCTCCTGAGCGACTCCTACCGCCAATCTGCTACGTTTACACGCAGGCTCCTGTTCCGAGAATGACCCTGTCTGACTGATTTACTGTGATTACATGTTCTCCATCTATTATGTACAAACGTAACGGTCTCAACAAGGAGTTTTCAACTGAATATTTGAACCAAGAATCTGTACACACTACTCTTTACAAAAACTCCACATGGTAAATTAAGTGGTTGTCAAAACAAAGCTTCCTCCCAAGTCCCCTCCACTGCCCTAACTCTTAGAGCCTGTGCCGGTGCAACAGTCTGCCTGCGACTACTCACAAACACCAAATGAATTCTGAACAACTTACATGAAATCCAGTAGCTTCGACAGCTCAAACTGCTGTCTAGTCACAGTGCTCTGTATGAGGAAACATGGAAACTACCTTGACATTCTGACAAAAGGCCAAGAATTAAGTTTACATAAGGATACTAAAGCTGTACAGTGCTGAAAATACTGAAAAGGCTAAATTCAGAGCCAAGCAATCTGACGATTTCATGTCAAAAATACTTGTGGAAAGGCAGTTAAACTTGTCAAGTGACCCTGGAGGATGATATGGATTGAGCAATTAAATTTGCTCTAAGATTACTTAAAATTCAATCTTCCTTGGATTTAATTCCATCTACAATGCAAAGCATGCAAAAACACTCACTATACACACAGAGCATCAGGCTCCCAGCTCACAGGAGAGGCTGCCTCTCCCTCTACACCCCCCTCCATTTGTGTTTCCTTTTCTCTCTCTCTCACTCAAATAAACAAATAAAATCTTTAAAAAAAAAAAAAAACAAAGAAAAGAAAAGCAGGCAAGAACAGCAATGCATCATAAGATACTGAACTATTACCAAAGAAGTCACCCAGTTACGAATGCGTGATGCTTGCTCTGAGGCATGTGTCCAGCTGGAGGGGCAGCAGTGGCTCCTTCCGGGCACCTGCAGGCAGCACGGATGAGCTCACTGCAGGGAAGCCCTCCAGAGCAAACCTCCTTCCCACGGTTGCTCTGTTTTTGTCTTTGCATCCAGACATGTTCATCTGCTCCTAATTGTTAGTGCCGCAGACAGATGTACACTCCTTGGACTCCCAACCTCCGGATGACAATTTTCTCCTTTCAAAGTCACTGGCGCCGAGTTTTCTTGTATGTATTGCAGTATCATTTATCTTCAGCTATACTTCTGCAGTCTCGACATCTAGAATAGGGCTTAGGGTTTCAGAAGCGTCAACGTTCTCAAGTCTGTTATCTGTATTCCTGTGCTCATTTTTTAAAAAATATCTTACTTCTTCCTTTGCGAGAGCGCGTGTGCACACAGGTGTGCGAGCAGAGCACGGGGCCGCAGGAGAGGGACAGAGAGAACCTCAAGGAAACTGCCCACTGAGCGTGGAGCCTGACACGGGGCTCTGTACTTTCTTCCAAGGGACCATCCAGCCAGAGAATGTCAGCTCTGGCATGGAGGCAGTCAGGAAGCCACTGCCCGCTCAGATGCTGACTGACCCGTGTCTGATTTAACTTTGGGCCTGCCACTATCTTATATACAACAGGCACCAGGGGAACGTTTGGGAAGAAAATGGACCGACTGGTCAAGGCTATGTGGTCCCATTTCCACAGACTGGCTCTGATTCCAATCAATGATGACTGTAGGCAACTTAAGATTTCTCTAACCAGCCCCTTCTTTAGCCCCCAGGTTTTTCCTGGGGTCTGAGAGAAAGAGCAGTCTTTTTTTTTTTTTTAAAGGTTTTATTTATTTATTTGACACAGACAGATCAGATCACAAGTAGGCTGAGAGGCAGGCAGAGAGAGAGAGAAAGAGGAGGAAGCAGGCTCCCTGCCGAGCAGAGAGCCCAACTCGGGCCTCGATCCCAGGACCCTGAGATCATGACCTGAGCCGAAGGCAGAGGCTTTAACCCACTGGGCCACCCAGGCGCCCAAAAGAGCGGTCTTTACCAACATCACATGCAAAGGACCAAAACACAGACTTCTTTACACCAGAGTATTGGAAGAGCTCTGAAAGCAACAGGTAATATGCACGTGGGAGGCTGGGCTGGGTCGGGCCTTTGCTGTTCATATACCCATACACAGTGCGGTAGGAGCGTCATTCTAAGAGGGAGTGTGTACAGACATCAGCAACAGAATACAGTATCCCAGAGAAAGCCACTGGCATTCTGGAAGTGGGAAGGAAAGTCAGGACTGCTGGGACAAAGGGCCTTAAACTGGGAAGAGTGATGCGCACGATGCTGGAGGACAGGTGGGTGCAGTTCCTCATCTTTAAGCTCAGCACATACTCCAAACTAAGAGAGAAACCCAGGAAAGCTGAAACGAGACAGTCTGGTGTAAGACTCACAGCACACCGCACCTACGGAAGATGAACCAGGCAAGACCGTCCGCAGAAACAAGGATATAGGACGACTGACCAATGGCTGGACTGGGATGGAAGAGGGATAATAAAAAAAATTTTTTAAAACTTTCCATCTTAAGCCCTTTTAGAAGAATCACAGCTTTTGGACGAGACTTACTTGATTACAAAAACCAAGAATTTTTTTTACTTATACATACATATGTACATAAATACACGTACAAATAAATACACACAGAAAGTTATTTAGAAATTACTGGAAATTGACAACTAGGGACGTTTTACATTAGTAGAATGCCTACAGGCACACACTGTAGAGGGAAAAGACAATGGACATCAAAGAGCAGAACAAAGGGAGAGATTGGAAACACCAAAAGCACCATTCTAAAGTTTCTGTCAGTAAGAAAACTTCTAATACATCTTAGAAAGATTTCCATCAAAAACAACTACAATAGGGGCGCCTGGGGGGCTCAGTCATTGAGCGTCGGCCTTCGGCTCAGGTCGTGATCCCAGAGTGCTGGATCGAGTCCCGAGTCGGGCTCCCTGCTCGGCAGGAAGCCTGCTTCTCCCTCTCCCACTCCCTCTCTCTGTGTCAAATAAATAAATAAAATCTTTTAAAAAATTGCAGTAAAAACTGTTGCTTAGAAGTCGATCACTCCATCACCCTCATTCAGCGGCGCTGCCAGGTAAACGAGCCATCACCAAAACGACTTGTTCGCATCAACGGATCCCTGACAACACCCACATCCAACCTAAACTGCACAGGCCGCTCTCCCTTGAGTGCAGCACAGTGTGTTCCGGGGACCCGGGGACGTTCACCATGAACGCAGCTGGCCTCGTGCTGCCCAGGCGGTGGCACCGTCTGTGAACGGACCGCTAGCAGTGAGCACAACTACCGCAATGATTATTACAAGGTCAGTGCTGATCACCAGCTAGTTTTAAACAGCAAGGAGTCACTTCTTGCCTGTGGCCACCGGTCTGCCTCCCGTGGACTAGTCCACAGAACCGGCTGCCCATGTCATTCTTCACAGAACTGACTGGCAGGTTCTGGTGGACATCCAGAACCAGGCCCACATCTCACAAAACAAAGATCTTTGCTCAAATTACAATGAACTTCAAGTCAGGCTGACAGTAAAAATTAAGTACATTACCCAATGTAATCATTGGGGAAGGTCCCCAGCCTGACGGCTCAAGGTGAAGAAGGAAGAGTGAAAGAACCGCATGGGAACTGGAGCTGGTGGTGGCTCGGCGGCCGGGGGCTGCCCCTACCAGCCAGCAGTCCCCGTGCTGCGTGTGCCGCCAACACTGGAAAGCGGCAAGGATTCCCGTGCTGTGCAGGAGGAAAAGGAGACCCGGTGGCAACTGAGGGACGGGTCCAAGGCCCCCGAGTAGGAGCGTGAGTCAGGAATCAAAGCCCAGCCCACCCAAGCTCCAATGCCCGTGCTCAGTCCACCACGCTGAGCCCCACTCTCCAAAGCTGGCAGGCATCAGGACGGTGACAGCCGCACTGGCACACACAGGCTCACAAGCAACGGATCGACTCAGAGGGGAAGATTAAAGCGCCCGAAAACAAGCATCAGAAATGCATTCCCAGTTCTTGGCAAGTCTCGTAACTAAGCAGTCACCAAAATATTTAATAACTCATCAAAGATGCTTTTTCATCACACATAAGACCTTAACTCCCCAAGAGGAAAGAAACAGAATTCTGAGACTTTTTTTTAGTAACAAGTGGATTTGTTTCCAAAACAAACATCTCAGACACCACAGAGTGTGGGAAAAATAATTTCCTGTGTGGTGGGAACCTTCCCCACCGCACACACACCGGTGCGCCAAGTACCCAACAGCTCTGCACCATGCGGAGGGGTGCCTGGGAAATGCCTCTGCTCTCAGCACTGACGTCCTCCAAGGAGCTCCTTCCCCATGATGAGCAACATTTTCCTCTCCGCCAGCCAGCAGGCTTAACACTCCAACACATGGCTCTGAGGGATATTTATCTTAAAAGCCTTGCCCAAAAAGAGCAAAGCCACAGCTGCAACGGGACCATATTTGAAGTAACTACATTCCACCAACTAGGAGCAACGTGTGAGTAAGAGAACATGTATGTAAACGATGACAGTCCAGTAACGACAGTAAACACAAGGACGACGGTACAACAGCACAGTGACAAACAGCACAGTCACGATGGTCACAGGACTGGGAGGGTGAACAGACAGAATTCAGATGTGAGGAAATCAGTACATTCCGTCTCTGCTGTCTGCACGTAAAAAAAAGCGGCCTTGGCCAAGCACTTCAGTCAGGTCATCTACAAAATGAAGACTCTGGCGGCTGGGAAAGCTGTCACTCCATGCTGGAACTCTGCTCCAGACAGCTTCTCACTCTGCCAGACAGACTACTGCGAAGCAGACGCAAGCAGGATCCATCTGGGACTTGAGAATTAATAAGGCCATGTGAAAATAAAAAAGACTATTTTCTTCCCTTGTAGCGTTAAGATTAAACTGTTCTGACCTTGATTCTATCACTTCCATATTTTTCCCACTATGAACAACACCCTCAAAACACAGCTCCAGCTCCAGATAACCTTCCTAGAACAAAAGGAAGGTTCATCAGGCTGCCGTGACAGACGTCTAACCTATACAGGTGACAATTCTGAATCCAAGAATGTGTCTACACGTGCGTGGTTCTGACCCTCTCCCTCTCTCAGTCCCCAGGACGAGTCAAGTCCTCCCAGCTTAAGTCCTCAAGAAGTGGATGCATGTCAACAGCTTACAAGTCCAAGGTCCCTCTGGAGGGCCCCGAGCTCTGGTCCTTCCTCCGGGGCGCTGCTGACCCCACAAGAGCCTAAGAAACACGGCACAGGCACCAGCTCCTCCTACCCACAAACCACAGACTCTATATCATGTGCAGACTGAAAAAGCTTTTCACAATGTGTGTGACAGGGTCAGAGAATCTTCAAGAATTATCCAGATTACAGTAAAATTGCTTGTTGAGAAAAATAGAAAGTATATTGCTTCTTCCTACCTCTTTGGATCCCTTTATGTAATAAGCTCCAGCCATTCTTGTCGACCATGTCCACGTCGGCCTTGTGGCTAACCAGCGTGCTGGCAATGCTCTCCAGCCGTCGGGACAGGGCTAGGTCTAAAGCAAGGTCTCCGTTATGATCCAGTTCATTCAGCTTCCCAGGCAGCTGCACACATAAATTTGTAAATTAGCACCCAGCCAATAGAGAATACAACCGCTTTTCATCTCTCCCAGTTGGACTCCAACATATCATCTTTTTCTATAAATACCAAATTTTAGTGCTATAACACTGTATACTCTCCAAATCCCAATGAATTCACAAACTTCTCTCAGGCGTCCTCGGGGGACATGCTCCCAGGGAACAAAGAATTAATGGGGATCACAGAGCAGACACAAGCACCACAGAAGACAATACTGGACCAAGAGGGAAATGCAGACAGTGCTGTAGGAGCACAGAGGCCAGGGCTGAAGGTCAGAGGCTGACGGGAAACAGCTAATGTTTTCATAAAAGAATGTGGCTTAATATCTAATTCCCCGCACAGCGTGATGTCTCCCCAGACGCTGGACCCCCGGGATAAAGCACACTATGCTCCCATCTGTCAAGAGCAACTGCGTTTCTTTACTGGGCAGCGTGTTCAGCAAAGTGATCGCCCCTAAAGATGTCTCTATCCAAGTCCCTGGAGCCTGTACCACCATCCCCAACAAAAGGGACTTTGCAGATGTCGTTAAGGTTCAGGACCTTGAGGGAATGTATCCTGGGTTATCCAGGAGGGACCCATCTAATCACACGTGTCCTTAGAAGGGAATGAGGGAAGCAGGAGAGCAAGTCAGAGAGATGGGACGTGAGGGCTTGATGCCCTGTCCATGGTCAGAAGAGAGGAATGTGGTGGCCTCCAGAGGCCCAGAAGAGCCCCCAGCCGAGAACCAGCAAGAAAACGGGGACACTGGTCCTAGAACCACAAAGAAGTAAATTCTGCCAATACACTGAACGATCAGGGACTGGATTCTCTCCTCCAGCCTCCGGCGAGGAGCCCGGCCTGCCAACTCCTGAACTGTGATGGGGGCGTCCAGCACTAGACTCCCCACCGACAACGCTGCAGGATGATCCGTCTGCGGTCTTTAGCCCCTAGGTTCGTGGCAGCAAAAGAAAACTAAAGCAGGGTTGGCACTGGAAGTCAGGTACTGCTCCAACAACGACCTACACGTGTGGAAGTGGCATTGGAAGTGGCCAACGGGCCGAGGCTAGACGGGTGTCGAGGAGCATCAGAGGAAAAGCTCAGACCGTGCACAGACGCATGTACGTGAGAGACCATGCCAATGACAGCTCAGAGGGAGCGAAGGACATTTGAGAGACAAACAAGCAGGTTCAGTTTCGACAAAAGCAGCGACAGTACCTGTGAGTCCATCT
Source organism: Ailurus styani (assembly GCA_002007465.1). Lineage (NCBI taxonomy): Eukaryota > Metazoa > Chordata > Mammalia > Carnivora > Ailuridae > Ailurus > Ailurus styani. Next base: position 4,610,644 of record LNAC01000150.1, on the reverse strand, counting down.
CAATCAGATACAGGAAGACCACATCCTCTCTCTCTACTCGGATCGCCTTGTGCAACGGGTATTCGGTCTTGGACTTGATCATCTTGTACAGCAGCTGGGCGCCCATGCTACTGAAGTCCTCCTTCCGCAGGTCGTCCTGAGGGCAGGAGGGCAGGGAAAAGCAGCGCAGACCCGACACGTCAACAACATGTGTAACCACCACAGACGCGCATGACGAAGCCCTCGGAACGCGTGTGTCCCTGCTGCAAAGGGCACAGCATTCCCCATCTCCAGTTCACACAGAAGGACGTACAGTTCAAAGGGGCTCAGTAACTCTTGCTCAGGTTCACACAGGAAGTGGCCGAGCCGGGGACAGGGGCCAGAACCACCCACTGCAGCCTCTAAGACGCGGGACACAAATACTGACACCCAGCCAGGACACCACGAGGAGCCCTCCAGGGGAGACTGGCGCCCTCAGCCCTACAAAGATGGCAGCTGCAGAGTTAGTCGGAATTTCCAGAGGTGAGTCTCCCCCGCACCCAAGTCACTGGTGGTCTCCGCTACTGTAAATCTCTAAATTTCTATCTTAGCAGAAAGAACACCACTCCTGTTTCAATTACTTTAGACACTGTTTCTCACAATGTTGTTGAGTACAAAACAATCTGCAGAAACTAGCTTATGAAACATAGCCCGAGGCGTGATGTTTTTAAAAATGCAAAGACAACAAAGAAATGCAAAAACTGTTCTTCACAAGGAACCCTTCCGAAGGAGGGCAAATGGAAACTTAATGATGCCCTCCGTGTGCTGTGGAGCACGGAGACTCCCGGAAACAGCGGGGCCGGGTGCCCTAGGCCCGCAGGCAGCTTCGGCAGACAGAGGGAACTGGCAGGTGTCCCTTCACTCCAAGCCTGTTTTGTAACCTGAATTACCTTCTGCCCCTCTACTCTGAAATCAGAATGAGACTTTTAGAACCCAGAAGAATCTCTCAGGTCATCTAAGGCAAGCAGGAGCCAGAGAGGTAACCTTCCACACACACAGGCCCAAGCCCACGTCTCCGGCGTGCCATGAGGGTGCTTTGCTCACACCCTGCGTCTCTCACTCACCCAATGACTGGCAATGATTTCTGCACAATAGTTCATCAGCGTGCTGGCACTCAGCTCCTCTGCAGTCTGATAGAAGCGAATACAGTTCCTGACGTTCACCAGAGACATGACACTCTTCTCACATCTGCAAGAGAACGTTCACGATGAACCATGTCTTCCCGACAAACAGACTCATAAATGAACAGACCGAAGCTATGATCAGTGTCCCGGTGGTCTCTGTCCAATAACACGGATGGAGAAGCAAGGAGTTAGGGATAATTTACAGCTGGTCCAGTACAAGAAGTACAGAACGGCTTTATCCACGTTGACCATTCTGGTCAGAATCAAAATAACTTCTAAATAAACACATTAAGCATAACCCCCAACTGACGTATAAGTAATTCCATGAAACTCATTAATCATACACAGGCACCTACAAAATCGAACACATCACAGGTCAAATTTGCTCCTTTAATATTTAACTGTACAGGACACGTGAGCAGTTCCCACCAGCGAGGCTTCAAATTAGCTTCCAAAAGGAGGCTCTATGTATGCCTCGAAAATGAACATCACCTAAAAGCTCAGTAACACGGACTTTTACAAGCCCACTAGAGAATGTAGAGAGAGAATGTAGCTTTCACAAGCTATACCCAGAGTGAACCCGCAGTATACACACAGCACAACACACACTGACCCCACGGTGTCCACACACTGACCCCGCGGTGTCCACACACTGACCCCCGCGGTGTCCACACACGACACCCGCAGTGTACACACACTGACCCCGTTGTGTCCACACACTGACCCCGTGGTGTCCACACACTGACCCCGCGGTGTCCACACACACTGACCCCGCGGTGTCCACACACTGACCCCGCGGTGTACACACATACTGAACCCGCAGTGTACACACAGTGATCCCCGCGGTGTACACACAGTGACCCCGCGGTGTACACACACTGACCCCGCGGTGTACACACACACTGACCCCGCAGTGTACACACACTGACCCCGCAGTGTCCACACACACTGACCCCGCAGTGTACACACAGCGACCCCCGCAGTGTACACTCAGGACCCCCGCAGTGTCCACACAGGACACCCCCACCACACCCGCAGTGTACCTACGGCATCCATGCAGTACACCTACCGCGGCTAACACACATGTCCCTAACTTCATTTGCAGAGTTCACCAGACAGAGGAACTGGCTGCACGGACGTCCAAACAGCCTGCCGACAAGCACCGCCACCACAGGCTCTCACGTCCCCTAATAAAAAAGCACCCAGTGTGTCGCACGGGCCCGCAGGTCCCTGTTGGCACGAGGCCAGCACGCGCCCTGGCCCAGGAGACGCAGCACCGGGAAACTGACTCCAAATGCCAGGAGGCCACAGCAGCCTCTGCAGAACTGGGCCTGGGGGCGAGGCGGCCCGTGGCACAGCCCTTCCACCCCCTCGCCTGCACATCTCCCTACAAATGAGGCTCACCTCCAGGGGCATCGTGGAGGCCTGGCAGCCGACCGTGGCTCCGTCTGTCCTGCAGCGCCCCAGAAACCCCGTTCTGATCACCAGGGCGGAACGGCACTGAGCGTACCGCACTGTGAGGGGAGAAAGACCTGGACTCCCAGTGCCCACCCCCCCCGTCTCCTGCTCGGCACAGTGGCAGGATCTGTGTGTGTTTTTCCAGGCAAAGGAGGCCAAGTGAACCCCGCCCAGCATGTGGCACGTAACGGGGGTGCTGGTCGGTTTGAGGGCCTTCTAAGGCAGCAGCAGAGTTTATAGCCAACACGGACTGGTTCACGCCGCAGTAAGAACAAACGCGAGGCCAGCAGGTAAGTCTCCGTGTTCGCAGGGGAGGTGGGCTCAGCGCTGGAGAAAGGCCATGCGCGAGGGAGATGGGGAAGGAAGGCGGGAAGTCCTAACAAAGACCGAGCCTCGCGGATGAGACCTTCGGGGGAGCACTAGCAAGCCTGCCGTCCTTCTCCGCCTAGCGGTCAGTCAAACTTGCCGTATCTCAGTGACTGTAAAGAGCCGCCGTGTGTACTTCTGAGCACTGTTCCACCAAGTGACCGTGACCCGCTCTCGGTCAGAGCGCTGGGCGAGGAGTCCTCTGCTGACACGCATGACACGTCTCGATTTCACAGCGACAGCTACCGGGTGCTGCCGGCCCACCGGCCCGCCGGCCCACCGCGGGGACTACTGACTCACGTCTGCAGAGCCCTTTGCAAAGCACTTTTACAGACAAATCCCCTTCTCCTCTCTGCTGCCAAATGACATCTGTACCAAGATACTCAGACGTGTTTCCTGAAGACGGACGTCTGGTTACCCCCGACAGACACTTGACTCTCACCTCGCTCCAGGGTCCCCAGGGTGCCATTCACTATCCGGAACGCGCGGAACTAGTACCTGATGTGGTTTAGGGAATAGCAATTTACATCTACATTACAGTTACCCAGAAGACCATGTCATCTTCTTCAAAAATCCAGGTTCTTGGTTCTTATCTTTCAACAGTAGCAGGACAGACTAACTGTCCTCTGAAGGAATTTGGTTGTTAATACATGTTTTTAAATTTAAAGCACTAAGAGGATGCAGATGCACAAAAACAATTTCCATGGTACAAAATCAAGAACTAAGCATCTCACGCACTCCTATCTAGTTTCAGCATCACTCCCGTGTGCAGGCGTCGGAGGACTGACAGGAGAAACAACCAAACGTTAACACTGCTCCAGTCACAGACGACTCAGGGTTTTCTCTGTGTTAATCTATCTTCCAAGTGCCCCACGCTGAGCTTGTAGTTTATAATCAGGAAAACAACTATTATAGTAACTGTCAATTTTTAGCATTTACTATTAGGCCTCTTTTTTAAAAAGCATCTTTCTGATAATACTTACCAAGAAAACTTCCTTTTCATCAAACTGGTGATAGCATTCCCAAACCTCCGAAACCCCAACATTGCACACGTGGAGCAGACACCTACTTCCTACTGAGCGGCACACGTTTGTGACAGAGCCCCCCGCTGGCAGTCTCGGCTGTGTGATTCCGCCTGCGCTCAGCAGTGGGCGCTCTGCGACCTTTTAGAAGCCAACACTGGACCACTCCCACCCCCACTGCCCCACGCCTGGGTGTCCTCCCACCCCACCGTGACAGATGACAACTTCTTGCCCACACCCAACAGTACAAAGTTGAGCATGTGGTAATGTCGATGGGTAAGGAGCCTAACCAGTCAATAAACATCTTAATTAAAGAATCCATTACACAGATTTCAATGACCTAAACTACGCCAAGCCCGGGGCATTTCTATCAAAACAATTTAATTTACAAGCAAGTTTGACAAAGTCAATGGAAAAAAGCTCAGGAAATCCAGAAAAAGAAAAGACACAAATCATACTCAATCTAGTTAAACTCATTCTCAATTCACTCAGATGGTTCAAACATTGACCCAAACAAACCAGAGTTCACAGCAAGGCCTCCTCGGTCAAGTTAGCTTTGCTAACCGAATACAGTATGTGCCTGCCTATCTGAGACTGTTGAGGGTTTTTTCTGTTACTGGGTTTAGAAACTACAGTGCACCCAGGCTGACCTCAGTCACAGAGCGTTAGGAGGAGTCTGCACACACATTCGCGTGACTGGGCCCGGTAAGCACCAGCCCCGCGGGGGGACCACGAGCAGCTCCGGGCTCTGAGGGCAACACGACAGCCGGGGGACCTCCTGCTGGTGGACACCCCCCTCCACGCACCCACGAGAAAAGCCACTCCTGCGGTACCCAAGGGGACAGGAAAGACCACTAAGTGATGGAAAAGACACTCACCAACCACACTGACCACCAAGGGCCACATCCCCAACAGAAACCAAAGGGCATTTTGCACATCACAGGGGTGACACTTTCTTGCTCTGGAAGGCCAACTTGGGAGAGCAACAGAGAAAGGGCAATATAAAAAAACACAGCAGGCTATCTCCTCGGGAGCCTAAAAAGCAGTAACAAATGAAGTGAGAACTCGGAAACGCTGCCTATGAAACTCACTGAGCCGTACTCTTGTGTATCAATTCGGGCATTAATGAGTTTCTAACCAGAAGAATACGACACCAAGGACATCACCAAGTACATACGTCACATCGCAAACTAGAATAAACGTCCCAGGAAGCGGTACCGGAGGAAAAGCTGAGGCTCTGGGTCCTGTCATCTGGGTTAGCTCACACTCACTTACCAGCTCACACAACTATGTAATCCCACGTTAAAAAAAGCCAGTGAAAGAGAAGAGAACACCCCCGAGCTCCGGCACAGTGTAGCTCACGAAGCGCACGGCGCGAGGGGGATGACGGCGTCGCCCCCGGCCGCCGAAGCCGTTTCCAGCAGCAGCAGCAGCGCCGTCCTCCCGGAGCCCGGCGGCCCGCGAGCTGACTTGCCTCTCCCTGAGGAGCCGCAGCTGGAAGCGGTTGGCCAGCCTCATCAGCTCAGTGAGGAACGCGTCGTCCTCCCGCCACTCCAGCTCGTCCGTGTACACCCAGCGCAGCATCGCCCTCGTCACCTCGGGCTCGGCGTCTGCGGGAGGAGAGAGAGGCGCTGAGAACAAAGCCCCAGCCCGCACCACACCTGCCGGAGGGCCCCGACGATTTCAGGCCAAGAGCGTACACTCTGGGGCCCTCGACTCACGGAAGCGCCGTGCGGCCGTCGGAAACGGCAAGTGAGCGTCCCGGCAGCATCTGACTCCAGAAACACGTTCACGTGTTACAAAGGGCAGCAGGTCACGACAAGTGAACTACTAAGACGAACGTCAAGTGGGGCTGGGGGGCTCAGTCGGTTGAGCACCGATTCTTGATTTCAGCTCAGGTCACGGTCTCAGGGTCATGAGAGCGAGCCCCGCTTGGCGTGGAGCCTGCTGAACATTCTCTCTCTCCCTCTCCCCCGCCCCCTTCCCCACCCACCTCTCTCTTTAAAAGATGTAAATCCAATAAATTGGGGGAAAATATTTTGACGAGTTTACATTCCAATGAAAAGACCTTACAAATAAACATGAAAACATGGACTACCAGTAGGAAAATGGGCAACGGATACGAAAGGTAATTCACAAAGAAAACTAAAAATGTTCAGTAAATCTTATCAGTAACTACAAACACAAAACTAGAATACATTTTTTGTCTCTCCAAGATTCCTAAAAAGTACATAACCTCTTACACACCAATTACACATGTAGATGATTAGCCTAATAACTGAGCAAATACAGAGAAATATACATACTAGACAATCAAGACAGTATTGTTTGTTTTGGTTTTGGTTTTGTTTTTATTGTGTTATGTCAGTCACCATAGAGACAGTATTGTTTTCAGTAACAAAAGCTGGAACAAAAATCTTAAGTGCAATATTGGTAAGCTAATAATTATAGTATATACTCACACTGGAAAATTCTCCATCAATTAAAATTATCAATTTAAGATTATTTACATAGATCTGAATGATCAACCTAAGAAGATATTCACTATAGAGTAGGTTTTTTTTTTAAAAGGCTAAAAATGCATATATTAAATGATTTCATTTTTTTTATTTCTACGTGTGTGTATGTATACACACACATACACACACAAACACAGAGCTTTGTGTCTGTCTCCCATCCAAATAGTAACCAGACCCAACCTTGTTTAGCTTCTAAGATCAGACAAGATTGAGGACATTCAGGGTGGTATGGCCATAAACAGACCAACTATCTGTGGTTTTTTTTTTTTTTTTAAGTAATCTCTACTTTCAACGTGGGTCTTAAAGTCACGAATCCAAGGCCAAGCATCACATGCTCCACCGAATGAGCCAGACGGGTGTCCCTGTCTGTCTGTTTAGACACTGGAAGGATAGATACTAAAATATTAACCCTGGTAGGGTCTATAGCTAATTCTTCTTTGGGCTTATTTTTTACTCCCCTGGCTCTTTTTTTTAAGAGGAGGAGGAGAGACAGAGGGAGAGGGAAGGAAGAGAATGTGAAGCAGGCCTCACGCGCAGCGTGGAGCCCAATGTAGGGCTTCATCCCAGGACCCCAGGATCATGACTTGAGCTGAAATTAAGAGTCGGATGCTTGGGACGCCTGGGTGGCTCAGTCAATAGAGTGGCTGCCTTCAGCTCAGGTCATGATCCCAGGGTCCTGGGACTGAGTCCCGCATCGGGCTCCTTGCTCGGTGGGGAGCCTGCTTCTCCCTCTGCCTCTGCCTGCCACTCTGCCAGCTTGTGTTCTCTCTCTCTCTCTCTCTCTCTCTCTCTCTCTCTCTCTCTCTGACCAATAAATAAAAATAAAATCTTAAAAAAAAAAAGAGTCAAACGCTTGACCAAACGAGCCACCCAGGCACCACTGATTCTGTTTTAAAATTTGACTGGTTTCCTTTAAAAACCCTCTCTCAATTATCCAGATCAATAAACCTGACAATTGATAAACCAAAACCTACATAATTTTCTTAAAAACCACCATCAGCAGGGATTTCCTGGGAGCCCTCAAAATTTCAAATGAAGTAAAGTTCAAGTGACCTCCAAGCATTCCCACTCCTGCCTTGACTCTTCCTTTCATCTCCAAACTACGCTGAAAACAAATCCCTTGTGAGACTCCGGCTAAGCCGCCACGGGTACAAGGTGGGCAGAGAGCACTGAGCCAGGAGGAGCGGGAGTGCTTTCAGGCGAGTCATGCAGTCTCCTGCTTCCGATCTACTCACACAAGTGGCTGGTCAACTGCATGAGCCTGTAAAGCAGGAGGCGACGCCAAGGAGTGGACTCTGAGAAGTGAAGCCGGTCGGCCTCCACGACCTGTGTGGCACCCCTGCTGCGAGAGCAGTCACCCCTCGGCAGGCCCAGCGCACAAGCGGGTAAAACTCCGTGACTGCAGGGACCAAAAGACAAAGAACAGCCCAACCTGACTTCACAGTAGTCCAGGGTGTGCAGAGCCACACTTGGTAGAGAACTTGAGATTTTTCCATATGGCCAGATTTTTAGTTGTTCTTTTGGTTTTTAAAAAACTGTTTTATAAGACATGTGGAAAGAATGGGAGTAAATTTATCAGCAATTAGCCATTAAATGAAACATACTGAGGAAATTAATTTTGTTACTTAAATCCTGTATTTAATCTTAAAAACTGAAAAAGTATTTTGAATATCCTACTATGACTCTGGTTTAACTCAACTGTCTTCAAGTTTCCAACTATTTTTTCTTCATTTACTTTACACAAAAGTTTTTGATTCATAAAATTTAAAAAACTGATGGCATCTTTTATCAGTAAAAGCATGCTCTTTAGTCATGTTAAGGATGCACCCTTAAGTATAACTTCCTAGAAATAAAAATAAACCCCAAACCATCCTTCTAAATCATCCCTGTATCACAGAGGAATGAAAGGACAGTCGAAGCTCTGCCCCAGCAGGGCGACAAACCATCCCACTTCAACTGATCACAGCTAAAAAATCTAGACAGGGCACCAAAAAACCACTACCCGAGGATTCTAAAAAGTACACAAAAGGAGCTGAATTGTGGAGGGAGGAGAACTTGCAGAAGGAATGGTCCCGCATGAGCTTCCCCACGAGGACGGACCCCAGTCAGGGATCCACGCTGGTATGCTGACCGTGCAGATGCCTCACCTCGGACAAAAACTCCATCTTCCTGGACACGGGTACCCGGAAGGGGGTCCGGGGGAGCTGAAGAGCAAGGGACATCTCCTCATCTAGCGTATGAACCTACACAGGCTCAGGCTCACCTCGGGGCTACTCAGGCACAGAAGAGTCCCAGCCCAGCTTCGAGAACTGCGCTGATGTCTGAACCACTACCCACAGAAGAGGAAACAACTTTCAGTCCAAATCTAAAGAGATCCACTATTTTCCAGAGGAGGATACAGGGCCCAGAGTCTACAAAACATAATCACAGTGTCCACGATACAATCCAAAATCATTTGACATAGAAAAAAAAATTGGGAAAATATGGCCATTTCTCAAGGCAAAAGACAACAAAATATAACCCCAAGATGACAGATACTGAATTTATCAAACACATGAAAGCACCTGGTATAACTATACTCCAGAAGGTAAAGGAAAACACATGTAAAATTTTAGAAATTTTCAGCATATAAACTAAAAAAGGAGCAAATGGAAATTACAGAATGAAGAATACAATATATGTAACTAAAAACTCAATGGACTCCACAGCAGAATGAATAAGGCAGCAGAAAAAGTCAGCAAACTTGAAGACAGACTAACAGAAAGTATCCTATCTGAAGAACAGAGAAAACCAAGATTGGAAGGGAAAAAGGAGCTTCAAGGAGACCTGTGGGACAGAAACAAAGGTCTAGCGTATGTGTCACTGGAGTCTCGAAAGGAGAGAACAGAGACGCCTGGGTGGCTCAGTGGGCTAAGCATCTGCCTTTGGCTCACATCAGAATCCCAGGGTCCTGGAATTGAGCCCCAAGTCAGGCTCCCTGCTCAGCAGCGGGGGAGGCTGCTTCTGCTTCTCCCTCTCCCTCTGCCCCTCCCCCCCACTTGTGCACACTCTCCCTCTCTCTTTCAAATAAATAAAATCTTCAAATAAAAAAAAAAGAGAGCATAAAGACATCAAAAAAGAAAAATATTTGAAAAAATGACAGTCAAGAACATTCCAGATCTGGTGACAGACATGAAGTTTTACATTTAAGATCAAGTAACTCCAAGCAAGAATAAAATCTATACCCAAGCACCTAATACTCAAACTTCTACAAACTAAACATAAAGACAGCCTTGATCACTTCGCACCCACTAGAATGACTACTATCAAACAAATAGAATCACAAGGGTTGGTGAGGATGTGAAGAAACTGGAACCCTTGTACACTGGTCGTGGAAATATAAAATGGTATGGAAAAATAGTATGGAAAACAGTATGAGAGTTCCTCAAAAAATGAAAAATGGAATTATTATATGACCCAGCAATTCCACTTCTGGGTATGTATCCAAAAAACTGAAAGAAGGATCTCGAAGAGGTGTCTGCACACCCGTGTTCATAGAAGCATTACTCACAACAGCCAAGAGGCAGAAGCAACCCAAGTACCCACCAGTGGATGAGTGGATAAACAGGATGCGGTATATACGCACAGTGGAATATTAGTCGCCTTAAAAAGGAAGGAAATTCTGGCCACCTGCGTGGCACAGTCAGTTGAGCATCTGACCCTTGATGCTGCTTCCAGTCTGGACCTCAGGGTCCTGGGATCAAGCCCCGTGTCAGGCTCTGCACTCGGCGCACAGTCTGCCTGAGGTTCTCTCTCTCCCTCTCCCTGTTCCTCACCCCACCAAATAAATAAATCTTTTTTTTTTTTTTTTTTTAAAGATTTTATTTATTTATTTCACAGCGGGAGAGAGATCACAAGGAGGCAGAGAGGCAGGCAGAGAGAGAGAGGGGGAAGCAGGCTCCCTGCTGAGCAGAGAGCCCGGTGCGGGCCTCGATCCCAGGACCCTGAGATCATGACCTGGGCCGAAAGCAGAGGCTTTAACCCACTGAGCCACCCAGGCGCCCCAAATAAATAAATCTTAAAAAAAAAAAAAAAAAAAGGCGGGAGGAAGGAAATTCTGACACTTGCTACATGGACGACCCCTGAGGACAGAGTATGAAGTGAAATAAGCCAAACACAAAAAGGCAAATTCTGTACGATTCCACTTACATGAGTAATTAAAGTTGTCAAATTCATAGAAACAGAAAGCAGAATGGTAGATGTCAGGAACTAGATACGGGGAGAAATGGAGAGGGTAAATGGGTAAGGAGTTTCAGTTTTGCAAAATTAAAACACTCTGGAGATTAGCTGATAACAGTGTGAGCACACTTAACACTAGTAAACAATTTAAAATGTTTAAGACAGTAAATTTTATGTTAAATATATTTTACTATGATTAAAAATTAATAAAATAAAAAGATTCGAAAGCAACTACAGAAAAAGGACCATTACATACAGACAAAAGATTCCCATGACTGTAGATTTCTCAACAGAAACCACAGAGGCCAGAACAAAGTGGAACAACATTTTAATGTTCCTTAAAAAAAGAGAGGGGGCGCCTGGGTGGCTCAGTGGGTTAAACCTCTGCCTTCGGCTCAGGTCATGATCTCAGGGTCCTGGGATCGAGGCCCGCATTGGGCTCTCTGCTCGGCAGGGAGCCTGCTTCCTCCTCTCTCTGCCTGCCTCTCTGCCTGCTTGTGATCTCTGTCTCTCTGTCAATAAATAAAATCTTTAAAAAAAAAAAAAAAAAGAGAGAGCTGTCAACTCAAGTGTCTATCCAGGGAAAATATCCTTTAGACATGAAGGCAAAATAAAGACATCCTCAGATGAGGGAAAGGAATCTGTCACTAACAGACTTGGTCTATAAGAAACGTTAAAGGAAGTTCTTCAGGATGAAGGGAAGGATACTAGAGGGAAACATGGGTCTTGATAAATGAAGGAAGAAGTAAAGAAACAGAAATATGTAAGTAAATATAAAGGACTTTTGAATCTTGCTCAGTTTGCTGAAGCATGAACGGCTATGCAGAGTGGGATTTTGCGAGTACGTACATGGAACCCACGTGATGGCCACACCGTAAAGGTCCGTGGAGAAGAGTGAACGAGACCGACGTGGCTGCGCAGTACAAACAGACCACAGACGACAAACACACTACAAATACTCTGTAAAAAGTGAGGAGCATATACACCGTAATCCCTACAGTAGTTCTCAACCAGGGCCGACTCTGCCCCCCAAGGGACCCCTCGCAAGTCCAGTAACACTTCCGGTCGTCAAAACCGGGGGAGCACTCTCGGCATCTAGGGGTAAATACCCTGCATGCGCAGTACAGCTCCCAAGCCAAGAATTAAAGAGTCCAAAATACCCACAATGCTGGAGTGGAAGAACTTCGCCCGAGATCTATCGCTAAACAATAATACAAAGAGAGACAGTCAAGAAGGCAGTAAATCTAAATGGAATACTCTCTCTAAAAATAAATACGCCTTTAAAAGAAAAAAAGGGGGGAGGCAGATGGGGAGGCACCTCGGTGGCACAGTCTGTGAAGCTGCCAACTCCTGGTTTTGGCCTGGACTGTCCTCTCAGCGTCATGAGAAACAGCCCTGTGTGGAACTCTGCTTAAGACTCTCTCCTCCTCCCTCTGCCCCTCCCACCTGTGCACGCTCTCTCTCTCTGTCACAAAAAATAAATAAATCTTTTTAAAAAATCTAAATGGAATACTAAATACCCAAATTATCCAAAAGAAGGCAAGAAAGGGGCACCTGGGTGGCTCAGTGGGTTAAGCCTCTGCCTTTGGCTCAGGTCATGACCTCAGGGTCCTGGGATCCAGCCCCACATTGGGCTCTCTGCTTAATAGGGAGCCTGCTTCCTCCTCTGTTATTTCACAATAACAAAATTAAATTAGAAATCAGTCCTGGGCACCTGGGTGTCTGATGTAAGCCATCTGCGTGGTCGAAGTGGTGAACTCCCTCTGCAAGGCATGGAGCACCATGGCCCTCCCGCAAAGTGAGGAGATCGCAATGGGCAGTGCATTCATTCAACCCCCTCCCATTTAAGGGCTTATAGTTCAAATGATACATAGTGCCACAAATATCTAGAAGAGGTTAGGCTTGTTAATCATAGGTGATGTGTTATTAATCAGAATATAAAATTAGGACTGACATAGTTATAGTAAAACACAGCCAGACATGACAATAATTCATTCCCCCTAAAGATAGGCACGCCTGTGTAGAATTCTGATTGTCTGCCAGAGATAGAGTCTGGCGCCATGCGGTGCCGCCCCCAGGATAAGTAGCATTTAGCCTTGGGGCTAAATGACCTTGACCGAAACCCATGATTTAAAACAGGACTAGGAGTAACCATAAAAAGGGGCACAATACAGATAAGCGAAACAGGCTTCATCAATCAGGCCTCTGGGGGAGAACACCAGGTCCATCTACAAAGGTTCCTTTGATCAGTAAATAATCATCTTGGTTGTGTCTTTGATCATCCTCTGTTACAATGATATAAATAAAGCACCCCGAGCCCTGAGATTTGGGAGACTCCCGAGCATCATTCAAGTCCATCTCCTCATTTCGTGTCGCCGACGCCGTCCTTTCCCTCTGGGACCCTGACTGTTGCTGGGGCTGGTCCTCGGCAGGTGTCTCAGTCGGCTGGGTGTCTGACTCTTGATTTTGGCTCAGGTCACGATCTCAGGGTCATCAGGCAGAGAGCCCCGTCAGGCTCTGTGCTGGGTGTGGAGCCTGCTGAAGGTTCTCCCCCCCCATCCCTCTGTCCCTCCCACCCCCATCACGTGCATGCGCTTGCTCTCTCTCTCGTTCAATAAGAAGGAAAAAAAGAAATTAGTCACGATAAAGTATCTAGGAAAACCCCAAACGTGTGGAGACTAAGCAATGTACTTCCAACTAATTCATGGGTCAAATAAATCACAAAGAAAATTAGAACATACCCTGACCTAAATGACAACATGCCAGAATCTGCAAGATGCAGCTAGAGCAGTGCTTAGAGGGAAATGTGGACTTTAAATCCTTGTATTAAAACAGAAGATCAAAAATAAATAATCTGGGGGCCCTGGGTGGCTCAGCCAGTTAAGTGTCTGCCTTCACTCAGGTCGTGGTCCCAGTGAAGTGACCATCAGGCTCCCTGATCAGCAGGGAGCCTGCTTCTCCCCCTCTGCCTGCTCTGCCTGCAGCTCCCCCTGCTTGTGCTCTCTCTCATAAATAAATAAAATCCTAAATAAATAAATAAACAAACAAATGGATAAGAGAAAACTGTGAAGTCCACAACTTAGATGACAATACACAGTGGCCACATGGCGTTTAGACCAGGAATACAAAGCTAGTTTAACATTGGAAAATTCAACGTAATTCACTATATTAACAGCATAAAGAAGAAAAACTAAAGAGTCATTTCAGTAGATACAAAAAAAAGAGTTTGACAAAATTCAAAACCACGTCCTAGAACATCTCAAAACACGAGGACTCCTCAAGCTGATAAAGCACATCAGTGAAAACCCTACAACCAACAGGCTTCCCTCCGCCGTCAGGGGCAAGGCAGGAGTCCTTGCTTTCAGACAAGTAACTTGTATCCAGAGTCTATACAGAATGCTTACAATTCAAAACTGAGAAGACAACCCAATTTTCCAAAGGGCAAAAGATGTGAACCCACACGTCCCAAAAGAAGCCACACAAACGACCGAGAACACGAGACAATGTGCACCCTTACTGGTCCTCAGCCCCGCAGGGCACGCCACGTCCCTTCACACGCTGACCTGCCTACGAGGTCAGGAAGGCTCTGGACCCCAGGAGCTCTTCCACACACTGCTCACAGGGTGTGCAGGCTCCATCGGTTTCATCCATTTTCGGGAGATCCCCAACACTAACTTAGTCACTCCTAAGTACTCAGCCAAGAGAAACACAAATACATCCAAGTGAGCATACAGACTTTATCTGTACCAACCCAACGTCCACCAGCAGGTCCCCGAAACAACACGCTGCGGTACACGCACACACGGGATGCTACTCAGCAGTGACGAGGGATGAGCCGCCGAAACCACAGCACAGAGAGATTCTGGACGAATCTCACAACCTGTATGCTGAGTGAATGAAGCCAGGCAAAAGATATCACACACTCCATGAGTGTTTTTACACAAGTTTAGAAAACGCAAGATAACCTTCAATGAACAGAAGCCAATCAGTGGTTGCCTGAGGATGTGGATGGAAAGGGGGTGGATTACAAAGAAACGGGAGGTAACTGTAGGGAGGTGAAAGTGTTTGTCCTTCCATGTGGTGGTGGTTTCACAATTATGTCAGAAGTGACCAAACTCAACACTTTTACTACAGGCAATTTATTTCGCTTCCTTTGCATCTCAGTGAAGTTGGAAACAAAAGAAACCAAAAGTGAGAGGCCACAGGACACTGTTTGACTTGGGAGGCCAAGGTGGAAGTGTGGACTTGAGCCTCTAGGCAGCGTGGGGCAGTGGTTCGAGCTGTTGGACTGTTCCTGTCAAAGCGGTGTGTCAGGAAGGCGAACCTGGTAACGTCGTGTAGGCAGCCCTGTGCAGAGAGCAGAGCAGAGGAGCGACGGGGTGGCACACGGTCCAGACCGGAGCGGAAGAGGGCTGAGTCAGGCTGGTGGCAGTGTGGCGGGCTCTTGCCGACAGCTCAGACCCCTTGCCAGAGATTCCCGGGAGCCTTAGAAAATCTGTTTTATCTGTGCTGAGATCCCTTACTCAGGACACAGCAGGACACAGCAGCTAGCTGCTCCCAAAGAGAAACTAAGGAGGAAGTCACCATGCGTCCACAAACCTGTCTCTGAAGGAACTATTGTCACTTCTTTATTTTTTTTAAGATTTTACTCATTTATTTATTTCTCAGAGAGAAAGAGAGCACAAGCAGGGGGAGCAGCAGGCAGAGGGAGGGAGGAGCAGGCTCCCCGCTGAACCGAGCGCCCAACGTGGGGCTCGATCCCAGGACCATGGGCATGACCTGAGCCAAAGGCAGAGGCTTCACCCACTGAGCCACCCAAGCGCCCCCCTGTTGTCACTTCTACCACCACCGGTCAGACGGAACTCAGTCAGCCTACGCTGAGGACGGGGAATTAGGGCCCCACCCTGGAAGGGAGGGGTATCGGGTAACTGAGGGACAACTTTAAAACTCCCGTGGCTCCCACCCGGAGGAACACAGCATGATCCAACACTGAACCGGAACCCCCTGGAACTAGCAGTTCACACGGTATCCAACAGATGTCAAGTACTGCTTGTTTCTCTTAAAACCCCAGGCAGCCGCCCAGGCAATGTGCTCCTCCACGCGCTCCAGGCCCAGGGCGGCCTCCAGGGGGCGCTTCAGGGCACGGCTGTCCCAGCCAGGCTCCCCAGGAGCGGGGAGGGTGCTCTCCGGGTTTCAGACGGGCTTGACAGGACCCGGGACACACTCCCGGAAAGGCGACGACTCACCACGCACAGTTATGCCAGGGCAGCCAGAGACCTCGGCTGGAGAGAGCGCCCCGTCCCAGGCAGGGGAGCCTCTCAGAGGGCAGGCCGCACCGGCGCAGGTGCAAGCCGTTCTGCCCGAGGCAAACAGCTGCACTTCACCGAGAAGCTGGCCCACGGGCTGGAGAGACTGGGTGCAGCCAGTATTCTCTTCTTTCTCCCTGGCTGATCCTCAGTAGCTTAACAAACACATCTGTATTGCTCAACTAATACAGAAATAAAAAGCACATTGCTGTTTCTTTCATCTTTGTGTTTTGAAATAACTTCAGACACAGGAAAGTTAGAGAGTTCCCAGATTCCCCTTACTCACCTCGTCCAGTAACAGCTTACACAACCACAGGACGATTACCAAAACCAGGTAATTAGGACTGATACAAAAGTGTTATCTAACTAAGGCCTTTGCAAATTTTGCCTATTTTCCCATTAACGTCCTGTTTATGGTCCAGAATCCACACTGCATTTCATTGTCCCCTTGACCTCCGATCTGCAACAGATTCCTACCTTGTCTTTCCTGACCCTAACGACTTGAGTGACACTGGCCAGCTCTGCTGTGGGATGTTCCTCAGTGTGGGTCTGTCTGATACTGTCTCACAATTAGACCCTGTGCATCGGACCAGACACAGCACCCTGTACTCTCTGGAAGAACGTATGCATTAAGAATACTCTCACCTATCCAAACACATTTTAAATACTTGGCATTTAATGCCCTACTACTGTATCTTCACCAACACAGGCTAAAATATTTACAATGATTAATACAAAGTTGTGCTTATTTTGAGGTTTAAGAAATACCAGTTACACAAGAACTTCAAAGGAAAACGTGGAACTCAGAAAATCAATCTAAGAATATAAGTTCCATGCAAACAGTAATTTAATTTTTCTCACTGCTGTGTCCCTCGTGCCTTGAAGTGTCTGCAATCTGTGGACAGAATAATTCTAAAGAAACAAAACAGCAATAAATTCATAAAATGACTGTATCTAGTCCATTAGTGTGGAAAAGTTCAACCAGTTAAAACATCACTTCTGTGCTATTTATACACTTGTTTACAAGAGCTTATTTCCAATCTCCCTCCAACCACTGGCCAGCCATGCAGGGTTAGTGCGTATCATATCACACGCACACACACGCGACACATATCACACGCACACACACACGGCTTTGGAGGCACTCCCAGCTGCTACATATAAAACACACACGCA
Source organism: Ailurus styani (assembly GCA_002007465.1). NCBI lineage: Eukaryota > Metazoa > Chordata > Mammalia > Carnivora > Ailuridae > Ailurus > Ailurus styani. Next base: position 4,593,437 of record LNAC01000150.1, on the reverse strand, counting down.
CGCACACGCACACGCACGCACACGCACACACACACACACACACACACACACACACACACACGGCTTCGGAGGCACTCCCAGCTGCTACATATAAAACACACGCATGCGCGCGCACACACACGCACACACACACACACACACGCACGCACGGCTTCGGAGGCACCCCCAGCTGCCACAGCCCCATTTGGGCACCACACCCACATCCCTCTGGGCAACCCAGCAGGACTGCTGGGCAAAACCCACATCAGAACGGGACCTGGTCCACCTGCACCGGCACCTCCCTGAATTCGCCCCTGTGACAAATTTCATGGATAAATTGTACGAAGTGACGATGCCACAGGCGCTCCTGTTAGCTACCTTAGGAAGTACCTCATCTACCAAAGCCACAAAACGTCTGCTCTGCTGTGGATCACTGCTGAAAGCCACCTGGAGAGCCGGGACCAGACCGTGCTCAGTATTTACAACAGCAAGGAGTCCAAGGACATTTAAAGGCATAAAGATGATACTTTCTTAAGCTAAACATTTTCTCATCTCCTGACTCACAGTGCTGCAGTCTTGTGGTCAGTCACTGAGTTAAAGCTGCTTTTAAATGTTATGATGTACTAAAAAAGTAAAAGCAAAATTTTAATGTTTGAATTAGGCTTTTTATATCTTAATGCAAGTCTCTGTGTTCTTACAGTTTTGCTTGTTCTCCATTCTTACTCATTTTGCTTGCATTCACTATTTCACAATTACACACAGAACTATGATAAACATCGATGCTGTCTAATTACCTACGGCCGAATCCATCTGACAAAGTCAGATGATGAGGTTAAAAGAAAGACTACTGTACAACTCAGCTGTTTGCTTTCTGCAACTGTCAGAGCCATTTATGACTGGCCACGTGCAAGAGTACCAATTTCATGAGCCTCAAACTACTGGGATCATCAATTTTTGATAATGTTTTAATAGGCAGCCAAAGGTGACAATTTGCTCTGAACTTTTTTCTTGTTAGACTATTTCCCATATCTTATCATCTCTTCTAGTCTTTGCAAACTATCTGGTCACTGAATTAAATTGAGATCCTATCATGCCTGTTGGGAATGGACTTTAAAAGCTCTCCACCGTTCTGTTATATATGGGGTTGAAGACACACGGCCTCAAAGAAAAGCCATGCTCAGAGATTTCCATCACACAGCGGTGACAAATGTCTCCCAAGCAGACGTGCTGTCACACGCGCATGTGTGTCCACGCAGAGCTATCTGTGTGTTCGCAACTCTCAATTACGGGTCGCAGTTCAAACCCTAGAAATGATCCTAAACACACAGAGTTCACTCACAGTGGAAAAGCACCCATCTGCCCTCCTAAACCCCACAGATAAACGCCCACTTAACCTCCGCAGCCCTGCTCAGGGGTCAGCGCACGCCGGGCTTCTGCACCACAGACATAAAGCAATCCTAATACTGTGTGCAGAGCCCTGGCCCGAAATAATCTATTATTATCCCATTTCTATGTGGTGAGGACTTTGTTATAATCATTTCAACGTTCCCAGCACTGCACATGGAAAACAGTACCTTCTGAACCCGCACAGCTTTTGAAGACATAATTCAGCAGCACTTTCACACAGCCAATCCTTCTGCAAGGAACTCATTAACCTACTGCCTGGGAATCGCCTTACCATGTGTTATAATTCTTAGGACTATTAATAAAAGAATTAAATTTAAAATTTGCTTTTTTTAAAAAAGCAGGTAGGTACTAAATGAAAATGCCATTCTGAAGTAGACTTTTGAAAACAATTTTTCCCAAATTTACCCAAATTCTACACAACATGATGTGGCATAAAACAATTAAGTCATACATTAAATAGTTCAATGCACCTGTTTGAATTCTGAAGTCTGCTGGTCATCCTTGAATGCTAAAGGAAGATGACTCCTATTCTTTGGAGTAACTCCTACTTCTGAGTTCAGTTCCTATACATCAGGAAGAGCACTTTGGCAACTATGGTTAAATCCTAAGCAACCGAACACCAAGACTTTTTCTAGGAGTAGAAGAAAAGCTTTTTTCTATACACGACCCCATATTCATAATATGATATGAAAAGAATTTCTAGACAGGTATTATATTTTATAAATTATAAGAATATTGTAGATATCCAAATATGTATGATTTATTAGTCAGGTATTAAACAGAAGTGTTTGCATTCAACCCTCTGATTTCACTAATTATTTAACCAGTTCATGGTCACCACCAAGGTAAGAAAAGTTTCCCACTTTCATTAAACCACTAACATTTCACACATGAGCAGGTCAGAGGCTCACCTGATAGGTCCAGCTCCTCGGTGGAAGACAAAGTAGCCAGACTCCAGCTGTCGCTACGGGCCGCCAGCACAAACTTGTGAGCATTGATGTGTTTGCCCCCAACCTTTATCTTCAGATCACTAGCAAAGAAAAATACCCACAGGTATAAAAAGAAAAATGTCATCACGAGTAGGTATGGCTAGGATTCACAAATGATACATACATGGGTACAGACTGATCAACACACACCTGCGAAAGAAAAAACCACAGCAAAGTTCTTTCTCTGTGCTAGCACTCTGTCGCCATGTGTATAACAAGTTGTCAGACAGGTTTGTATTTCCAACTTCAAGCTTCTGTTCACATGGGATGTTCTGCTTTTCCCTAATGGGATTCTTAAGGTGGCAAACCTACTGGTTAAATAGGATGATTCCTATTCATGTTCATATAAAATGTAGAAGAGGCTTCACGCAGACTAAATGAAGATAAACCATCAGGGAGAGAACGGAAACGTGAAGACTGTGACAGGGGCTCCGGGACCATAGAGCCGCACACGGCACTGCACTGACGGCCAAGCAAGGGGTTGCAGGGAAACTACAAACTGGCTTTGACCAAGCAGCCGAGAACGTGAAACCAGTGTCTACATTCCTGCCCCTGACAGCAACATTCAGATCTATTACTGGACGTTTTTTACTCAACCACTTATAAAGAAATGGGGTGGGAGAAATCTTTTTTTCAAGCATGTCTCCATATTTATGACCAAACCATTATTGTGAAAAGAGCTTTCCAAATAGTTATTTATGTTTGACTCTGAAATGTCAAATGCTGAGGGAGGAGAGCGTCTGGGCATTTAACAAAACCCTAAGGATGACCCACTGGGCTGACACAACCGTGTGCATACGGCTTTGTTGGCAGCACTAATGCAGAGTCATTAATTATCACCACACTGTGTGTTTACAAGTTCTTTTATTTTCACACTCCCCTTCAAAACGTGTTAGGTTAGAAACCTTTACAAGCTAAATACACAAAAGTCAGTACAATAAAAAGAAAACAATCTATGACATGAATTAACGCATCCACTTAAAAGAAGCCCCAAGGAGAATACTGTTTTTATATAATGCGTGATGTGACACAGACGCAGTTTATCCCACAAACACACACCCAGAATGTGAGCATGTCAGCAATTCTAGCTCCACCGAAGACCAAGCAGCAACTAATCACGAGATCAGAACAGCAAAGGATACTCAGTATTTCAAATTACTACCAACTACTGTTAACACAGTAGAATGTTATTAATCAATCAGTAAAAAGAAACAATTAAATATTTTTATTTAAAATAGAACAAATCATATCCTTTGATAAAACTTCTAAAATCCAGTGAAAACAGGAAGCTGTTTATAAAACACAAATAATTTTTAAACTCTAAATTTATGTATGAAGACTTATTGCTTGCTGTTTCAGCCACTGACTGACTTCTAGCCACAAAATCATAAAAATGAATGTTTCTACCTATTCATGAATGTCAGACCAAACTGGAGAAAGGGAAATATAGGCAAGGACGTCATTAATAACTTCTAATAATAATAATTTCTACAAATACAATCCAAAAATGGAAGACAGGATACGTTTCTGAGAACTCTATGCAGAAACAATTAGGGGGCTAGTAATTTTTTTTACTTTTCATTCTAGGGGCGCCTGGGTGGCTTAGGTGGTGAAGCGTCTGCCTTCGGCTCAGGTCATCATCTCAGGGTCCTGGGATCGAGCCCCGCATCGGGCTCCCTGCTCAGCGGGGAGTCTGCTTCTCCCTCTGCCTCTGCCCCTCCTCCCACCCATGTTCTCTCTCTAATAAATAAAAATCTTTAAAATTTTCATTCTAGTCAAAGAGCATTTCCTTGTAAAATATGCATACTAGGATGTTGTTACTGGAGAGGAAGCATAAATAAAGAGCTTCTTGCTAGATTCTCAAACACCAAGGAAAAACTGTAAGCTTGATTGCTAGAAGAATGATGTATTACCATCACTTTTAACTATCTTAAGGGACAAAAGCCTTCTCCTGAACTTAGGTAAAATTAAAAGGACCAATGTCTTCCACATTTCTCAATTTAAAAACCTTTTAACACCTACTCTTTAATTATTCCAGTTACTGAGATGCACATGCAAATACTATTTAAATTCTTTAACAAAATGCATATTTTCAGACAAAGTTTTGTGGGGTTTTTTTTCTTATTTTTGTAGAGGGCCAGCTGTTTTAGAAACTGATTTTCCAACTTCAGGTACTCCACCTCCAAAGCTCAAGTCCCCTCTGAAAGCCCTGTTCCCCATCTGATCTCCAACTTGCGCCGGGTGAGGGACAGGCTTCAGCCCTCAGGAGAGCCCTCGGGAGCCCCGGCCTGTGCTGCAGGGACCGGCTCGCTGCCACGGCCTCCCCGAGGGGCCGCGGTTCGACGGGTGCGCACAGCGCAGAGGCAACACAGAAAGTGAGCCGACGACGGGAGAAGAGCCCGCAAGTGGGAGAGACGGGCCCACAACAGAAACAGGCCAGGCTTCCCGCACCAGGGGACAGTTTTCACTTGTCCACGGAGAAAAGAGGGAAGAAGAGAGACAATGAACCATACAAGTGGCTACAGCTGTTCAGTTTACAAGGCTGCCCTTTACTCAGAGCAGAGATTTCCTAAATTTGCGGTGTTCAATGTTTCTTTCTTTTAGAAATGATTAAGTTGAAAGACAGCCGTTCTAGATTTTGATCTATTTTATTTTATTTAGGATTTTTTTTCTTTTTTTATGAGAAAGAGAGAGAGAGAGAGAGCACGCGCACGAGTGAAAGAGGGCCTGAGCAGGGGGAGCAGCAGGCAGAGGGAGAAGCAGGCTCCCCGCTGAGCAGGGAGCCCGATGCGGGACTCGATCCCGGACCCTGGGATCAGGACCTGAGCCGAAGGCAGACGCTCCACCGACCGAGCCAATCAGGCGCCCCTGGATTTTGATCTATTTTAAATGTCATAATTTATTTGGAATTGTACTAAGTCTCAGCTAGCCTGATCGTCCATCTCCTCAGCAGCCACGCTCTCGCTTGTATGCAGGTTCACGGCCACGTCTCTTCCCCACACCTGCTGCCACCAGCCCGACTCAGCCCTCTTCCGCTCCGGTCTGGACCGTGCGCCACCCCCCGTCGCTCCGCTGCTCTGCTCTCTGCACAGGGCTGCCTACACGACGTTACCAGGTTCGCCTTCCTGACACACCGCTTTGACAGGAACAGTCCAACAGCTCGAACCACTGCCCCACGCTGCCTAGAGGATCAAGTCCACACTTCCACCTTGGCCTCCCAAGTCAAATCACCCTACCTCTCCCAGCTCTTCCAGGGCCCCCTCCGTGGACACGTACCCCAAGACACGTGGACACGTGGACGGTCCCTCCCGTCCTCTGAATCCTCTGCATGGTGAAACATTTTGGCCTATTCGCAGCCTCCCCTACTGGTAACACTCACTGCTGTCTTTATCTGCTGAATCCTGCCCAGCTTCTAACATTTACCTCGAAACTCAATAACAACAGCTACTATTTGCCAGACACTGATCTAAGTGCTTACAACATGTCCTCATTAATTTAACCCTCACGACAGCACAACAGTAAGCAACAGGATCCCCGTGTCACAGACGAGGAGTCTGAAGCACGTCCTAGGACTTCAGCTCACACAGCCAGCAAGTGCCCGCTGAGCTTCGAACACAGGCTGCGTGGCTGCAGATTCCCTCCTCGATCGGCCTGCTAGCCTGCCCACTCGTTCCAAGACGCCTTCCTTGATTATCCCAAGAGAAAGGGACCTGTCCCTCTGAGTCCCTGGACACGTAAGCTACTTCCCGGCTACCTTACCGATGCTGTCACCATGACTCCCCACACTCTGTGCCGAAAATAAGCAGGAAATAAACAAAATCTCGCCCCGAAGAGCCTACACTGCAGGGACTAAAGGTCTATCCTGGTTAGAGAGAAAAAAGCTGGGGAGGAAAGTGAGCAAGAGTGAAGCTAGTGTGGCCTGGGTCCGTGGCTCACCTATACTGCTCCTGCTCATAGAGGTCGGCCACGATCGTCAGCAGGCGGCTAATGAAGGACTCACTGCTGCTTTCCTTGTTTGCTTGCGCAGCCAGAAGAGTGCATCTCTTCTCCGTCTCCGCCAACGTCTTCTGCAGCTTCACATACTCCTGTCGGAGAAGCATCAAGTGCTTCTCCAGCTTGGCCACCTCCTCTGCGAGGGAGACAAAGAAGCGGCTTTACTATGGCAGGTGTGACGCAGACAGCACCGCACAGAGAGGACCACGAGCCCAAGGGCTGTTTCTCGGGGATACTCCTTTCTTAGTGATACTCCTAGGGACACCGTAACAGCTTTGTCAATGGGCGCCACGGCATCACCGGGCCGGGAAGACCCTCATGGTCCAGGGGTTTCCCTTCTGTTTCTCTAAAGATCAATACTCAAGAAACGACAAGAGACAGACACACATGAGACGTTCACAGGCTCCAGCCCCGCAAATCCTTCATCACGAAGCCAGGAGTCTCAAGGAAAGATTATCAACATCACCTAGCATGGGTTTTTCAAACCACTAGGAGAGGAAACAGATTCTTCTCCGTCCCTTGCGAAGTCTTTCTCAGGCAAGCTCCAGAAAAACCGCGTGAGGTCGGCACCATCACCAGCCACGCTGCACGGGCGAGGGCGCTGGGCCAGAGAGAGACGAAGCCTCTGCCCGCGGCCTGCGGCTGCTGAGCGGGGGCACGGGGGGCAGAGCCCACGCATCCTCACGCCCGTGGTCTACCACCCGCTATCCCGCGCCACCTGACCTCCCCCTTCGGGAAAGACGCAGTCGATAACGGTTCAAACGATAGCGAGTCCCATACACAGGCACGCTGAGGCCGATTTAAAAGGCTGGTTCTTAAATTCAACAAACATTTACCGAGCGTCCACCAGGTCCCAGACACTGCACAATGGTAAGAAAATTCAGATTATCTTTCCTCGGCGCTTTCAGCGTGCTGGGGAAAGCACGCTTTCACGATCACGGTAACGATGCTAACAATCAAACACGGGACTGCAACTCTAGAGCAGCAGAGCTCTCTAGAACAGAGCTGTGAGAATCTACACCATACGTAATTTACGATGCCAGGGAAGACTTCCTGAGGAAGTCCACGGTCAAGGAGCTTCCTTCTCTGCTACCTGGGCTCTAGAGCCCTGCTGGGGTCCGCGGCACCACGCTAACCCATGCCTCTACGGTCACGGTTAGAGACCGGGGTCTCTCACCACGGTGCTGCTCCTGGGCCCCGGGCCTGGGCCCCTTCCCCCGCCGCCCCTTCGGACACTGCAGACCCTGCCCCTGCCCTCAGGCCCACCTCCCAAGCCGCCTCATTCTCAGTGTCCTGAGAAGACTGAGCTGCCGCCAACACGTCCGGCCACACCAGCAATTCCTCTGACCCACCCGGTGCTTCCGGAGGGCAAGTACCTCCCTCCTGTGCAAGCGTGCAGTCGCCCCACCTAGGCTCCAAACCCACCACTCTGCTCGGGCCCTTTGCTTTAGCATCAAACTCCCTTCTCAACAACTTCCATCTCTTCCAACTGGGTCCTTCTCTTCAGCACATAAGCCTGTTCGAGACTCCAGTACAACAAAACGCTGCTTCCACAGCACATCTGACCACCGCTGCCCTTCCATCTCTAGCGACCTCAGCCCTACTCCCCCGTGACCCCCTCCTCTGTCCCCACCATTCCCTTCAAACTCCTCTCAACGATCACCTAATTGCCAAGCCCAGGAGACACTGGCCATGGTCCTCCTGGACCCACCGCACAGCATACGACAACTGTCTGTCCTTCCCACCACCCATCATGCCCCCCTCGTTCCGATTCTGGTTCTCCGTCTTCCCCGTGCCTCGCTGCATGCCTCCCATCGCGGGCCACAGACGCTCCCCGGGGTTCTCCCGCTGGCCCTCTTCTCAGCTGTCTGTCCCCCGCCCCCGCCCCCCCCAGGAAGCGCCCCCAGATCGACTGCAGCTGAGGCCACAGTCTAGTGCCGATGAGCCACGGACCCATCTCTGTAGTCCGGACTTCTGCGCTTCCCTTCACCCATCCATCTGCCTAGAAGACTCTGCTCTCTAGAGGCCCACAGGTACCTCAGGGTCCCTGCGCCCAGGACAAAACTCCAAGCAAATTTGCTCTGCCTCTGTGTGGCCCCTGTGCTAATAAATGAGGCCCCCGTCCAGCCCAGTTATGTGAAGGGAACATGTGGGAGTCATCTTAAACGTCTCTCTCTCATTCACATGGCCCCAACCCTGTAAAAATCAGGGCTTTTTCCCTGCATAAAAATCTCTGGGAATCCTTCTGTCCCCATATCAACTATGACTTAACTCAGGCCCTCACTCATCATATCTGATCTCCAACATGAAAGAATTCACATCCGCATCTCAGAGCGTACCTAAGGGTCTGACACACAAAGGTTCACTAAACAGGTGATCAATTCAGCTGAACAAGTACAATCGACTTTTAAAAAAGAGGATTCCTTTCCTCTCCTCATCTTCAACCCTCCCCCACCACCTGCAGTCCAGTAGCTAATTGTTTATAAACATGGAAACAATCAAAAACTGGTTCAAAACACAAGAATGGTTAAATGAGTGTGGTACTTGAAGTTATTATGCAACAAATGTTTTCTAAGAAATATGTAATACTCTGCATGTGTTCAAAGATAAGTAATATATTAACAGAAAAAAGCAGGCAATGAAACTCAATTATTTTATAATTCGAATTTTATTATAAATGTTCACATGTGTGACAAATACAAAGACAAAGACCACAAAATATTAGCAGGTCTCACGGTGGAGGGAGGGGTTACTGCAGGGCACCCTGTAACAAACGTGTTCTGCTTTCACAGCTAGAAAAGAATATTTTAAGAGGAATCCGTACAAATACAAATAATAAACTGTTTTCTTCATACATCTAGTAGGACACATTTTTCCTCTCTTCCAGAGGACCCGTGTTACGTAAATACCTGGAGTCACAAAGCTGGGAGCGAGTCTCGGGGTAAGTCAGGATTCCTGGAGAAACAAAGCAGAAGGCACTTGCAAGATGAAACTGCTTAGAGCTGCTGAGCTGATCACCGTGCTCATGAGCTACATATCAGAGGACAAGTCCTAAAATACCTTTTCCCAAAACACTGCAATTATTTGGCCTACATGTATTTAAACAAAAAACTGCTTTCAAAACCACTGGCTAAAGGGAAACAGTACTGACAATGATCCTACAACGGTATTTTAAAAACATCAGCACACAGCATTTCCAGGTTCACAAAAGCCCTTGGGCAGGACTCAGTCTTATACTTTTACTCTCGCGTGACAGATCTACAGAGGTCACTGGTTTTGCAGAGTTCTTCACAGTGGCTTTGACTAACAAGCAAGAGTTTTAATTCTTGACTTCAAAGGGAGAAGTATTTAGCACAAAGCACTAAGTTAATAAATTCTGTATAAGGTATGAAATTTATACTTTTTTTTCTGTACAGAAAGAAATAGGAAGAAAAACTAGCACTGAGTTTCCAGATGTGGTAAAAGAAAGTATAAAAGGACATATGATCAAGAATCGTATCAAAGTCTGTCCAAAAACTGTTACCACTGGAGCAACAGGAATCTACGGTGTCACAAGTCATGACAGTGGTCACCTGTGGAGGAACAGGAGGAGGGCAGGAACTGGGAAGGGACGTGAGGGCCTCTGGGGCGCTGCTAACACCCTTGTTTGTTCAGCATAGTAGTTAATGCATACTTCATTTGGATAATTCACTGAGTTCTACACTTATTATGATTTGCTCTTTTCTGCAGGTACCTTATGCTCCAGTTAAAAGGTTGAAAACTGGGCCGCCTGGGTGGCTCAGTCATTAAGCATCTGCCTTCGGCTCAGGTCATGATCCCGGAGTCCTGGGATCGAGCCCTGCGTCAGCATCCCTGCTCAGCGGGGAGCCTGCTTCTCCCTCTCCCACTCCCCCTGCTTGTGTTCCCTCTCTCGCTGTGTCTCTCTCTGTCAAATAAATAAGTAAAATCTTTAAAAAAAAAAAAAAAAAAAAGTTGAAAACAATTGATATACACTAAAACAACTGATATATAGTGGGTTTTGGAGTCAAACTGATAGGAGTCCAAATCGTTTTAGCTACTAGCCATGGGGCCGGAGGCAAGCTGATCTCTCTGAGCTTCAGTGTACATGTAAAGTGGGGGTCGAGGGGCTGCTCCCAGTGCTCTTGCCGAACGAAACGACAATGCTACTGTGACTCCCGTGTGCACTCAGGACTGCCAGCATTTCCTCCACGTGGCTGCAATCCATAGTGACATAGTCACCAGATAAATAGCTTAAACTATTATAACATAAAGTTTACACAACAATTTTTTTTTGAGTCCTGAAAATCAGAATGGGATTCAAATGTTTTATTGACCTAGGAACCAAAACTGATCAATGAAAGTCATGGCAAATCAAAAGGACATTATGAGAAGTGTGAAGTGACAGAAGTTCAAACAGAGGAGCAAATACTGAGAAATGTGGAATGAGCCACTTTACACACAGCGTCACCTCAGACAACGCACTGAAGATCCCCAACCAAAAGGCAAAGCCTAACACACTTTATTTTTTTTTAAAGATTTTATGTATTTATTTGACACAGAGAGAGAAAGATCACAAGCAGGTCGAGAGGCAGGCAGAGAGAGAGGAGGAAGCAGGCTCCCCGCTGAGCAGAGAGCCCGATGCAGGACTCGATCCCAGGACCCTGAGATCATGACCTGAGCCGAAGGCAGAGGCTTTAACCCACTGAGCCACCCAGGCGCCCCCTACACACTTTAAAAAGCACCACCATTATTCATTTGGGGAGGTGCAAGTTAGGCTGTGCTTTAAAAAAAAACTCTCCAGGAGGCAACTCCTAACATACTACACTAAGAAGTCAGTTAGAGTCTAGAAACGGCAGAATGAGCAAGTCACGTAGAGGTAACCAGAGAGAGAAGAACGTGGTCTGGGGAGCAGGACTGAGGGGTGATACAATTTGTTTTTTGCTATAAGCCTTGTAATATTTGAATTTTAATTCTATGTGCACTTGTAAGGCAAACATATGGTTTTATACACATTTTAAAGATTACGGAAAACAGAATTAATTTTCTAATACCGAAGTATAAGGGTTTCCAGAGATCACAAAACTTTCTGATGGGAAGGAACCTGAAGTCCATCTCTTTTAGTTCAACTCCTACAGGGTACATCTGAGGAGCAGCAAGCGGCCGAATCCGTGACCCCAAGTCTACCCACGTCTTCCCTCTCGGGCTCTGCTAGATCACAATCTCCCAGGCTGTCTGTACGCGACAGAGCTTGGAATGTTCAGGAATCTGGGGTGGGGCTGGGGAAAGTGTACTTTTAAAACAGCCCCAGGTATGCGAATGATGGGAATGAGTGCCCTGGAGAGAAAATGCAGCACCCAGCATACCTCCCCAAGGCACGCGCAGGGAGACTGCCGGGAACACTACTCTGAAGACAGAAGACCCACTGAATGGCAGTTTTCTGTGCATTCACTGATCCGCTGGAAGATCTCCACTTTGAAGAAGACTACATCATCTACTCACACTCATCAAGAATGGATGAAGTGCCGGGGTAGTGCCCGTGCCAGGGAAAGAAGACCACTGCGGCACGTGGGCCTTTTTTGCTTACAAAGTTACAGGGTAAAGACAGCACCCTGAGCGGGATCCAAATACATCATGAAGCCGGATGCCTGGGTGGCTCAGCTGCAGGTCAGGAGCCTGGGGTCCTGGGACTGACCCCCACATCGGGCTCCTTGCTCAGCGGGGAGCTTGCTTCTCCCTCTGCCTGATGTACACACTCTCTCTCTCTCTCTCTCTCTCTCTCTCTCTCTCTTTCCCCCTCTCTCCCTGAAAAACAAATAAATAAAATCTTCAAAAAAAAAAAAAAAACATAGAACATGAAGCCACCTGGCTTAAGCTAGAGCAAGGGAAGATGTCCCAGGAAAGTGGTGTTTTACCTCAAACGATGTAAATAAAGCCTGTAAGGGTCCGTAGCACACTGGGTCCAGAAAATACAAGGAAAAGGCTTCAGTCTTTTACTTTCTTGGTCAGCTTCTCCCTTTAAACTAGTATTAGTCAACAGGTTTGTTAATCAGACATGATACTCGACTCTATTGGAAATACAAGTAATTAGTAGGCAAGGCTAGCCTCGTTGTCCAAGAGCTCACTGGCAAACATGCCTGCCACTTACTTGCCTCTGCCTAAGCCAAACGAAAGGACGGCCAGAGGATACCAGTGGTTACAGGTCCAGCCCACTTGCCTGAGAGACAGGGGCAGCCTGCGGCCATGGGCCACTAATTCTTCTTCCACGGTGCAAACTGAACCCTTCCACGTTTGAGCCAACCTAAGTATTCTGCTCCTCAAGAGCTCCAACCTAACAAGACTATAGCATCAGTAAACAACTGTGCATTTCCATTTACTTAAACTATCAATCTTCAAGTATTTATGAAGCACCTGCTATGCACTAAGCATTACAGTAGATTAGGAATTGCCTCTTGGAGGGTTTTTGAAGAGAGAGGCGAGCCTGCACCTCCTGCAGACAATGCAGCGCCGATGGAGTATGCGCAGGGAGCTCACCAACGGGAGAGGTGAGACAGAACTAACAGTCACAACGAATCTGGATACTGGATCATGAGCACATTTGCCTTCAGAGTAAAAAGATACTGATTCCTCTATCTAACCTTAAAATGAGGAGGTCACAAAAGTTCTGTTTCAATCATTTTCTCAAGGAATCCCTGTAAATTTCTTTGGCTAATCAGTTATCCACACCCAATTCCAAAACCTACTGCAACAGCCCTAATCCGTCTCCAGAATTGCTGACACAGAATTCTAGCTGCCTGGACACCAACACAAGATATACAGATTATCATCAGAGAAAAAGCAAGGTAAACTTCAGGGTGATTTAGGGCTCTTATTCGCAAATTCAGACGCTCCACAGCATCTCTGCAGGGAAACTCAGATCACAGGCGCACCGATCGGTGACACTGCCACCATCATCACACCATTTCTTCTATCACGGAGGAGAGAGCACGCTCGGCCAACATGTTCTTCAGTGGGAAGAACTGCCTGCCTGCAAAGAGTGCACATGTATCCTTGAAGCGTCACCAAGCTGTTAAAGAGTTCGTACAGGAAAAAGCATGAGGTTACCATTCCGAGCAGTAACGAAGGCAGAGCCTACAGCACGGCGCAGGGCTGAAGCGGTGAAGCCACAGGCTCTGGAAGCAAGGCTAGCTGGGATCCGACTCGGGCCCCTCTCCTCCTACCTGGGACCCCTACACCAAATGCCTCATTCTCATCTGTAAATGTGCTAAATGTGCTAACACATACAGTGACCTCAGAAGAGTACCTGCCCTGTGGTATGTGGTCAATAATGTTTGCTACTATTCCAACCCTTCGAAAAGCAACACAATCTAGTCCTCAGGAGCATGACTCTGGAGCTTGCTGGCCTGGGCTGGAACCCAGGCTGTCTACTTCCCAGCCATGTCACCTCGGGCAGGGCTGTTCTCTGTGCTGCGGTTTTCTCGGTGGAAATGGGAATGATAATATCTCAGGGTTTTACCAAGGAGGAATTAAGTCACGTTAAATCATTTAGAGCAGAGTCTTGTCTAAAGGGTTACTATCTACTTCTTCTTCATCAAGTGGCTGGTTTCAGCTTAAGTTTTCCCTCCTTCTCTTCCTCCAACTTCGTTTTAGGAAAACAAGCCTGGAAATTTATATAACATAAATTTTTATATGTTTTATAAACATATAAAATCTACTGTTTTACCAACATGGCTATCCTAAGTATCAGTGAAGACTGTCAGCAGTTTGCATTATAATTTCATCATGTTTCTGTCCAGATAATAAACACCCATGTGCTCTTCACCAATGCAGTCTGAGGTCAAATATCTCGATGAGCTTTCTGACAGCTCATCAGTCTTGATTTAACGAAAAATGCTGAAGACACAAAAATCTGCTTTCACGATGACTAGCTTAAAATAATTATTTATACACATTTAATCAGCAAGCCATGGGACAGTCAGAAAAGGAACCAGCAATGGTCTGTATAAGACTCTTCCTTCGAAGTCAGGACTTGGCAAACTCTGGGCGGAAGGGCCAGTCAGTACTTCGGGCTCTGTGGGCAATCACTCAACTCCACTACTGTAATGCCAAAGCACAAATGAACAAGCAGGGCTCTTCTCCCCCAAAATTTCTGAATGGACGCTGAAAACCAAATCTCACCCAATCTTCACATGAGATACTCTTCTTTTCATTTTCTGATTTTCTCTTCGACCATCACAAAAAATATATGTATTTACTTGTTTATTCTTAGTTCAAGGGCGGTACAGAAATGAGTCTCAGGTCAGATTTGGCAAAGAGGCCATCGTTTACCAACCCCTGTTCTAGGTGATTTTTAAAGAATTAGTGTACAAGGGCGCCTGGGTGGCTCAGTGGGTTAAAGCCTCTGCTTTCGGCTCAGGTCATGATCTCAGGGTCCCGGGATCGAGGCCCGCATCGGGCTCTCTGCTCAGCAGGGAGCCTGCTTCCCCCTCTCTCTCTCTCTGCCTGCCTCTCTGCCTACTTGTGATCTCTCTCCCTCTGTGAAATAAATAAATAAAATCTTTTAAAAATAAATAAATAAATAAATAAAAATTTAAGAATTAAAAAAAAAAAAGAATTAGTGTACAAAATGATGCCAGACCCAAATGAAAAGAGAAGGAAACATCCATCTGCCCCAAATGCCTAGAACTCTGTCTTCTCACCTCCCCTAACCAAGCCCTGTGTCAGGGAAGACCCCCCTGCATCTTCAAGACACCGTTCTCCACAGGCTCACCTCCCGCCCTTATAAACACACTCTCAGCCTATCCCAAACACACTCTGCCACATTTCTTACACTCTTGAATGAAGTTCTGAAGTCTGCTTTACTCACTGCTTCCTTCCACACCTCCCTAGGCTTCTGAAATGTGGCTTCTGCCCACACCACTCTACTGAAGCGGTCTTAGAATGATAAAAATAACCCGCTTCAATTACCTTTTCCTTACCCTTCAACGTCCTCCTCTCTCTGCGATGTCCAACTCTCAGTTAGTCCATTCCTTTGTTATCCTGTTACTGACTCCTGAACTCTGCACCCCTGGTTCCCCCTACCTTTATTACAGACAGCCTTCCTAGCTTCTAGTCTGACTACCTACTCTCTAAGAGGAAGCAGTCCTGCAAGGGTCAGACCTAGAACTAAAGTTGCTCTAAACTTTCTTTCCTGAAGGTCTCATGTACACCCCTATTTTACTGTCACCTCCCTATAAATAGCTCCAAATCTCTCAACAGTCCCTCCTGGAGGATAACCTCCTGGTAATACAAACTCAACAAGCCCCAAATCAAACTTCACATCTTCCTCAAATCAAACTCCTCTTGCTACTTCCATTTCAACTGCTATCCAGATCTGGAAGCCCTGCGTTATCTACGTATAAACCGTGATAATCCACTTATGATAGCATAACAAATACATAAATTACTTAGGATAAATTTTAACAAAAAAATATGCAAGACCTGCACACTGAAAACCATAAAACAGAAATTTAAAAAACCTCCATAAATGGAGAGTTAATGCTATGCTCATGGAGCATAAGTTTCAGTGTTGTTAAGACATCAATTCTGGGTGTCTGGGCGGCTCAACATCCAACTCTTGATTTCATCTCACGTCACGATCTCGAGGTCCTGGGATCAAGGCCACATTGGGCTCTGCATTTAGCGGGGAGTCAGCTTGAGATTCTCCACCTCCCTCTGCCCCTCCCCCCATACATGCTCATTCACATTCTCTCTCAAATAAATAAATCAATCTTAATTAAAAAGAAAAGATGTCAATTTTCCCCAAGTTGATCTACAACTCAACATCATCCCAATAAAAATTTCAGCCGATTTCTTTTGGTAGAACTTAAGATGATTCTACAACTTATATCGTAACACAAAGAAGAGCCAAAATAATTGGGGGTGGGGGAGGAAAGAAAGGTGCAGCGCTTCCATGACTGTGTTTGAAAACTTGTCACCAGCCTGCCGTAACTGGGACAATATCGTATCAGCATCAGGATGGACGTTCAGGGCAGAGGACAGCCTGGAACCCAGACACGGACCGGAAAATCCACAGCCAGGTGGTCTGACAACCATGCCAAAGTCCATCAGTGAGGAAAGGACAACGGCAACAACTGAGTATGCGTGTGGAACAGGCAAGCCCCGACTCTTACACACCATGGAACAGGCAAGCCCCGACTCTTACACACCACTCTATGCCAAAGTTCACGTGTCTAAATGTAAGGGTGCAAACTATAGAACTTCTGGACTGAAAAATAGAAAAACAAATATTAGTGGCCTCGGATGAGGCACAGATTTCTTAAAATGGATAAAAAGAATCAGTAAGAGAAAAACATGGATAAACTGGACATTATAAATTTCAAAAGTTGTTCTTTAAACACATAAGAAAATGAACAGGCAAGCCACAGACAAGGAGAAAATCTGTGGAAAGTGTTATTTCCAACAACGGATTTCTCCTCAGACTATATTAAGAACTGTACAGCTAACTTTAACAAGAGGCCACAATAAAAAAGGGCCCCAAATATGAACACTTCGCCACAGGAGACAAATGCATGGCAAAGAAAGTACACAAATAAAGAGACGCACATCACTAGTTACTAAAGAAATGCAACTTTGGGGCGCCTGGGTGGCTCAGTGGGTGAAAGCCTCTGCCTTCGGCTCGGGTCATGGTCTCAGGGTCCTGAAATCGAGCCCCGCATCGGGCTCCCTGCCGAGCAGGGAGCCTGCTTTCTACTCTCTCTCTGCCTGTCTGTCTACTTGTGATCTCTCTCTCTCTCTGTCTCTCTCTGTCAAATAAATAAATAAAATCTTCGAATGCTTAAAAAAAAAAAAAAAAAGAAATGCAAGTTAAAACGACACTGACCTTCCACGGCACACCTGCCAGATGGCTAAAATGAAAGGGCTGGCAAAGATACAGGGAGGTGAGGACTCAGAGCACATAGCCACTCTGGAAAGGAGTCCGACCATTTCTCCAGAAGTTAATCATACACTTGCCTTGTGACCCAGCAGTTCCACTCCCAGCTATTTACCCAAGAGACAGGAAAACATGTCCATACAGACAGGAGACAACTCAAATTTCCAGCCAGCAAGAAAAGGGGGAGGGGGCTCTGCAGATGTGATGACATTGAAAAGCTGAGGTGGGCAGCGCCCCCCCCCATGCAATTACATGTGTCCTTATGAGGAGGGGCAGAGGGAGCTTTGATACAAAGAGGAAAGGCCATATGAAGACAGGGACCTGAAGATGCTAGCCTCGAAGACTGAGAAGCTAAGGAATGCCAGCAGCCCTAGAAGCCAGAAAAAGAAAGGAACAGATTCTCTCCTGGGGGAGTGATACTCTCCTTGCAGCCCAGTGACACTGATTCTAGACTTCCGGCCTCCAGAACCATGAGAAATACGTTTCTGTTGTGTTGAGCCTTCCAGTGTGCGGTACGGCGGCCCTGGACAACTCACACACTTACCTTTACAAACAAAAGGTGATGCATAGTAAAATACTTTAAAGTCCCAGCAGCTTCTTCCTGGTAAGTGTCAACAGCAAAGTTTTATACAGTGAATAAAATGTACAGCTTCTGGTGACATTTTGCAATAAAAAAAGAGGAATGACTATTTTTTGATGCCTCCTATAGAGGTTATTAACTCCTCATCTCATGTTCACATTTTGTGAACATATTCCAAACAATACAGCACTTAACAAAACAGAATTCACTTATATTCAATGGATGGTCTAAAATTATACAGTTAGCAGGAGACCAACCAAAGAATCAAGATCTCAAGCCAAAGTGCATGCTCATCCCACTACATCATGCTGCCTAACTTCAGCTCCAACATCAGGACAGCAAACAAACATTTATTGTTAATTCACTGACCAGGAATTAAATGTGTTCTTCCCATTCCCCATCCCAAACGTGATTCCTACGCCCCTCTGCTTACTCTGATTCTAACCCAACTGGACTCATCGAGTCTTTTTAGATTAACAAAATCTTGATGTTTCCTTTCTTCACATTTCTCTAGTTTTTATTTCCAGCCCCAATTTTACCAGTCAATTAGTATTCTTTACAGAATTCTTTGCTGACTAAATGACTTTATCCTTACTCTGCTTTAACTATGTCCATGTGAAAAAAGAAAAAAATAATTGTAAAAGCTGTGACAACATCCTATTTTGAGAACTACAAGAGTGACTATTGTTTCAGGAATATATTAGGGTCTTCCACATAACAATGTTTCATTAAAATATCAACTTCTCAGAAAATACTATCTTCCTTGTTGGCATCAGAACAGATAAAAGCTCCTCCCTGGTGATGAATTACCACCACTATGACCTTTCTAATGACTTTTCTAATCTGTACTGTCCCAGTACAGATGGAAATTTTCTTTCACAGGGGTTCATATCCATTCATTAATCAAGAGGGCTAAATGTGGACAACCATTCACTTTTTTTATTTTTTAAAGACTTTACTTCTCCATCTGAGACAGAAAGCACGCGTGAGCACAAGAGCAGGGGAGAGGGGCAAAGGGAGAGGGGGAAGCCAACTCCCTGCTGAGCAGAGAGCCCCATGCAGGGCTTGGTCCCAGGACCCTGAGACCATGACCTGAGCCCAGGTGCCCCTAAGATGACCATTTTAATGGAGAGGATGAAATAAGTGGGTAAACTTACTATTGAGAACTCTGGTTCACAACATACCCTATTGGAAAGGAAAAGGAAAAGAGGAGGTCGATACCATCTGGAACATGCAAAGGACCAGTCAGGGCCACAGGACCCCTGCCAGTCTGCACCCTCCTGTTTCTCTCTCTCACCACTTGGATATTATTAAAAATATGATGGTGCTAAGAGATACTTCATATTTTGACTTCTTGCCCTTTTAAAAACCTAGCAAACGTAACTGTCATAACTTCAATGCTTTGACAAAGTAAAAAAGCCATTGTTTAACCAAAGTTTGCTTTAAAAAACCCTTTTACTGCAGTTACAAATAAAACTTACTACCCAGGACTCCTTCCTTAGGTAGGAAACATTACCTTATCTTATGGGTATCTGTATCTACATTCACATAGACAGATACACATTTACATATACATATATACAAACATTTGTTTTAAAAACTGATTCATAAAACCATGTTTTATCCAATAATGACTCAGTTTGAAAACAATGTTTTGTGAGATATGTTGCTCTTTGCTGAAGCTGAGTGATGCATAAACCTGGGTTTTTAAAAGCTCCCCAAGTGACTCTAATGTGCAGGGCTCTCTGCGCTGAGAGCCACCAGTCTGAATCAGGAAAGCCAGCAGACAGAAAGGAACCCATGTGAGAGCTAGCTTCACAGGTTTGGCAACTGAATGCAGGTCACTGACTTGAGAATGTGGCTAGACAGTGGTGCCATCGATCACCGGTGCAAGAGAAAATCTGTGACTAGAAAGCACAATACGCATGCTTTTCTGAGAAACTGAGCCTCCCCTGCCTGCTCCAAGGTCCCATCAAGGCTGAGACTGTCTTGGTCACTCTGTCACCCCTGGCGCACCAGATACCACCTAAGAGAAATGAAATACGCTTTCCTGAATATAACCCAACTCTGTGAACTCTTGTCTACAAGTCAGTGGCATGGCACACATCCTTCAAAACCTCACTCTGTATAGCCCTGATTATAGGGCTGGCTTCATAAGAGATACTCAATAAATAATAGTTAACTAGTGATTTTTACCGAAATGCCAGCCTGACTGGAAATGCTTCTAACTGCCTGCTGAGACATAACCACTGGACACGGCAAAGTATGTCCAAAAAGGAGGTCAAGATATTTGTTCTCGAATCTGTTCCTCCTCCTCCCAGCCATTATCTGAGTCATCCAGATCCAGAACCCTTGAGTCATCTTTGATATCTCTTGTCAACACGTAAACAGGTTTCAAAAGTCCCATCTTTCATATCTTCTGCAAGTGTCGTTCCTATCAGTCACCAGCCCAATGCTCCTTACCGAAAAACTCATCATCAACTGTGACAGCCTCCTCCTCCCGGATCCATCCTGTGCACTGTAGACATGCCCACATGCCTCCAACGATTCTAGTCATGTCACTACCTTGGCTGATATTCAGTAGCCTCGATCCACAGCCCACAGAGTGAAACCCAAATGCTTAATCACTCCGTCCATATTCTGCCCCTTAACATACTTTTCCAACCTCATACCTCACTATTCCTTCCATCAAGAAGTGACCTCACTACCATCTCCCCATGTCCAAAAGAGTTCTATTTTCCAAATCACAGGTTAAACACTGTTTCCTGCAGCAAAGACCTTCCCTGACTACCCAAAACATACTCCCTACCACTTTCCTAAAAAACCTCTTCCCATCTGAATTTTCAAAGTACCTCCTACCACTTTTCACCTTCTGTCTTTCAATACAGTTTCTGGTACACATGCTTTTCACCTCCCCTCACAGGCTGCAGAGTTCCCAGGGAAGAAGCTCGAGGTCTGGCTCCTCTGTTTTAACCACCACTACTTTTCCCTCTTCCCACTCCAGGCTCATCCCATCCCCTACCCCACACCCCCTTACGAGGTAGAGTTTAAATACCCCAGATCCTTGGCCTACTCCAATTCAACAAAAGAGACTAACACTTAGGTATTTCTCACTTCTCTTGCCAGTGACGGAACCCTGCATCTTTCCCCACACATCCATAGTCACTGCAGTGAACTGATAAACCTTCTTTCTTCGTGGGGAAAAAAAAAAATCCTCAAGGAGGAAGTGAACAGGTACCACTGGTGAAAGAAGTGAAAAAAAGGAATGGCAGAAAAAAGGAAGCAATGGTAGAAAGGAACAGTGGTCAAGAGGTCTCCAGAGAATACATAATTGTCAAAATCCTGGGACATGATGAATCAGAGACCTGTACCCCTGAAACAAATAACACATTATATGTTAATAAAAAAAAAAAAGAAAGAAAGAAAGAAAGAATAAAATAAAGACCAGGGCGGGGGGGGGGGGGGCCCGGGGACAGATATTTGTTGAAATAAGTCAAAAATTGAAAAGAGAGCAAAGTTTCTTCTTTCCTTCTTTCCACCAGCCTATACTGATGAAACATTTTCTGGAATAGTGCTATCCAACAGCACTTCCCAGAATGATATAGGTGTTCTGTTAATCTGCGCTGTCTGCTAGTATGGGGACCACTAACCACACAGCTACAAAGCAACTGAAACTGAGCTAGTGTGACCAAGGAAATGAATTTTTAATTTTATTTAATTTAAAGGATAAAGTAGCCATACGTGGCTAGTGGCTACTGTATTGGCCAGTGATTGTCCAGAAGATGGAATGTATTCACTTTGTATTTGAATTGTCAAAAGTATTTTCCTGACCAAATCCCAGTAAGCTAATAAAAGTCCATCATCAATTTTCTGTTTAGTAAACCATTACATCTTTTCCAATTTTCACCTTCATTTCACTGAGGAAGGGAAGGAGAGCACGGATGAAGAGGAGACTAAGAAAAGAGTACAAGCCAGGCCCTGTTCAAGGAGTGCTCTTCCTGCACTGTTTCTTCTGATCCCCCCTCAGCTACTTCTGAGACAGAGATGATCCCTCTTCTAAAGCTGAGGAAACAGAGACGGAGAGCAATTAAACTGGCTTGCCGGTGATAACAGCTTAGTGAGATGAGGGTTCAAATCCTTGTCTGAATGCAGACGGAGCTCTCAAGCATTACACTTGAATTGCTAAGACTAATATGGGCAGGATAAAAAGTAGGTTAGGCAGCTCCCAGGAGACTAATGTTTTTCAGAGCACATTAACAGCTGGTCTTGCCAGCTTACTTGACAAGAGACTAACGATGTATTCAGGCAACTTCGCTTGATGTCTGGTAAATCATGCTCAATAAACTCAACCATTCCTTCAACCATAGGTATGATTCCAAGTTGGGATAGACAGCAGTGAACAAAATGGAAGTCTCCACCCTTGTGGGGTTTATATTACAATAAAGGAATTTAAAAAGATAATTAGGAAGCTCTCTAAAGGGGGTGAGAACGAAACAGACACCCAAATGAGTCCGTCGGCTGTAAGGAGAAACTGAGAGAGACTGTTCCAGGCCAAGGCAGCTGCAGGGACAAAGATGGAGAGGTAGAAGCATTGGAAATGTACAAAGAACAGCAAGGAAGTTAGTGTGGCAGGAGCACAGCAAATGAGAAGAGAAGTAGGCAATATAGTTGCACTGTTAAGCACGGGCCAGACCCTGTTGGGACATGCAAGTCCCTGGAAGGCTTTGGAATATATTTTTAAGATCATGGAGAGCCAAAGGACTGGAGAGTGTGTTCTGGGGTAAGCGTACTGAGAAGAGTGAAAGACACATGATCTGATTCATGTTATAAAGGGAACACAGGAACTGTAAAAGTAGGCTGTGAGGAAGCAAAATCAAGGAGAAAAAGTAACAGCAGGAAGTCCAAGTAGGAAAGACTTTTTTGAGTGATGAAGCAATTTTAAATTAGCAGGCGAGCTGCACATGTAGAGTAGGAACAAACTACTTTTAGGACAGATTTTAAGCTAAATACATTGGGTCAAACCACTACCCACGGATGGATGTAAGGAAATAAAGGCTGACTTCTAAAGGAGTCACATTAGAAGTGAACTGTCCACTCGGTCTCTCCGGGCTCTATCGGTATTCTTAGGCACTACTTCCCACACGCTCGCACATTTGCCCCACCAGACAAAACCATTATCAGCAAGTTCCCGTAGGACACGCTCACAGATAATCCAATTGTTCCATGACACAGATTTTTGTGATTCGTTTATATTTGAGTATCTCAGAACAAACGTAGCCAGCTCTGACCAATTCTGACTAGAGCACAAGCAGCATTAAACGCCATCAACACTTTCTAGCTAACCTTGCCTTCCTTCCCCTAACACCTTCAATGCCCCACTCAAGTCTTCCCAGTCAAAGTTTTGCAACACTGTTTCCCAAAATCTTAAAACACAGGTCAGGAAACTCAAACACAAAAAAGGTTAAAGAAAAACTGCCAAGTCAGAACCTCATGGGTGGGCTTCCCCATCCAGGATCCCTTAGCAATTTAACCGTGGAGGATGTTTTGTTTCAGGCGCCTACTCCACTGGCTAGATGTGTCCCAGGGCCACCCCAACACATCTCAAGGCACCTGCAACTCACCGGTCTCTGCATGCAGCGTGCGTGAGACCCTCGTGCCTGGAACCCGACTGCGAGGCAAAGCAGGTGCGGAGCAGGAGTGCTGAGTGACAGATAAGCCGGCCGCCGAGCACCGCTTCCACCTTGGTGGCACATGGCGCCGTGCAGCACCCAGGGCTGGACGACCGAGGCCTCCAGGTCCTTCCCTTCCGCCCGGCCTCCCTGCCCTGAGCAACCAGCTCCACCTCCCTGGCTGCCTGCTGCGCTCCACCGCGTCAAACCGCCTTCTGGGATTTGTCCAAAAACGAGCTTCACGGGACACCTGAGCTCGCTATTTCTGTGCCTTTGATTCCCCCCGCGCTGTCGTGCAACATTCATCGGAGGTTTCCCCGCCGGGGGGTCTCCCAGGGGCGGGACCGGGGGCAAAAGCGGGCGCCGACGCCAGCCACCTCGGTAAGTGCGGCGTCGGGTCCTTCACCTGCGCGGGGTCGATAACGAGGTGGGCCGGCCGCCTTCACCAGGCTGCTGAGGCTCAGCCAGGGCAGCAGGGCCCGCACGCTGTCGGGTGCCGCCCGTGTGAAGATCCCCGTGAAGGCGGTGCCGGCAGCGCTGAGCTCGCGGCCGACAGGACAGGTCGTGAGCGGCGCACGGCGGCCGCTCCACAAGCACCAGGTCGAGCACGGAGCTCCGCCCTCCGAGGGCGGGCTGGGCAGCAGCGGCCCGGCGCGCTCC
>LNAC01000150.1:4545335-4567872 GCA_002007465.1 Ailurus styani | reverse complement strand
CGGACCCACCACCGACCCCCCGCGGACCCCCCGCGGACCCCTCTGTGGACCTCAGCGCGCACCCCAGGACCCCACCAGGGACCGGAGGCCGCCACCTCGTCGAGAGGCGGAGAGGCGTCCCGAGGGAGGTCCGGTGCTGCCCCGGCTCGCCGACCAGAGAGACGGAGCCCGGGCGGGAGGGCCGGCGCCCCGGGTCTGCGGTGCGTGCGCGCCCGGCGCTTTGGGAGCAGAAGCCCCACGTGGCCGAGCGCGCGGGGCCCTGCCGGCCAGGCCTTGGGATTGCCCCCTGGACGGCTCGGGTCGCAGCCCGGGTCCGCGCGGGTGGAGGGTCCTGAAAGCCGGTCTCTGTGGTGCGGGGCCGGGGCGGGTGGCAAACGCAGCTCCACGGTCGGTGGCCCCGCGGCGGATGAAGCCCGGGGCGGGGAGGGCGACACGCCTGCTGCCGGGACGGAGGAAACCAGGAAAATCAAGTGTTGGGTCGAGAGGCACGAGAGGAAGGAGACCCGAAGCCAGGAGCCAGAGCCTTCAGTGAATCTGCGCCCGTCTGATAACAAAAAACAGGGTTAAGGAGTAACCTAAGCAAAGAGCGGAGACCTTTCGAGACAGATTTGTAGTCAAAGGAGAAGCGGAAGAACGGGCGGCACGGCTTCTGGAAGCGTGCGGGCCGCGGGGCGGCGGCGGCGAGGAGAGCCAGGGATCAGCTGGAAGCCTGGGCACAGTCGCTGGGGCAGGGAGCAAGCTGGACCAGCCTCGGTGCCGTCGGAGGGGAGCACCCGGGCCCGAAGGGGAGGAGAGGAGGGACGTGGAGAGTTGGACCAGCCTCGGTGCCGTCGGAGGGGAGCACCCGGGCCCGAAGGGGAGGAGAGGAGGAATTGGAGTTCGGGTCGTGGGGCTAAAGTTCCGAGGGACGGGGGAATGCTGACCGGGGACAGGCAGGAGATGAAGAGGGGAGCGGGTGACGTGTGTCGGGACAGCGGCGTGCCCCGACACTGGAGATGCGCGGGAGGTGGGCAGGGGCAGGGGGCCGAGCGGGCCGAGCCCGGGGCACTTACACTACCGGCGGCGACGGCAGGACCGGCTGGGGCGCCCGCGCGGCGGAGCTCAGAGCTTCCTTGTCTGTGCAGAACGGTCTGGAGGCGGGCCGGATGCTGAGCCGCCAGGGCCGTCCGTGTGGCCTGGCAGGCCTGTCTCCTTCGGCCACAGCACCCTCGGCCATTCCGGAGCGCCCTGCAAACGTGTTCTGGGTCCTCACACGGAAACGAGGTGCAAGTGTTTGGGGAAATACCGTCATAGCTGATGCCTGTTTTGCCTCAGACCCCTTATCTTGGTCTCACCAGCCCGAGCCTGGCGTCTGACACACGGCAGGTGGTCAGTGTCTGAGGAGCTGTTACCGCTGGGTGAGCTATACCAACAGTCCGGAGAACTGGGTTCAAGTTTGGCCCAGCAGCTGATGCGCTGCTGATGGAGGCAACAGGTGCTGCAGGCTCGTGCCCCCATCCCAGACTCTCCAGCAGTTTCAGCGGGGAGCTGGTCCGGAATCCACGGTTCTTAATGATTCCGAGGGTCAGGACCCCCTTGAGGCCGTGATGAAAACCAGGGACAGCAGCACACATGCCGGAAGAAACAAATCTGGGCCCTTCCAGCAGGCTTGCACTAGATGCCCACCGTCCAATGGAAACTCACTCAAGGGCTCAAGGACCTGCTCATCACAACCTCCCTCAGGAAGCCTTTCCTCAGACGCAAGCGTGGTCCTCCTAGAAGTGCCCATAATAGAGCCCGATCCTGGGCCTTTGTCTTCTGAGCGGACTCTTCACTGGCTTGAAAGCCCTGAGCCACAGAGAGGCCTTCTTAGCAGAGCCTGGGACACAAAGCATCACCAGTACTGAGCAAACTAACTCCAACACCCAGCAGGCTTCAGTGGAGCTCCCAACATTAGATACGACTGGAAAGAGGGACAGCTTGAAAAATCTGAGCACTAGAACGGGGCTCATTGGAGACCTGGTTCAGGTTTTGCTCCGATGAAGAGGAACTTGGTGTGGAGTTATCCGGGACAGGGAACAGGAGGTGCGTGTATGGTAAATGCTGCCGGTCTTAAGGGCACCCGGGAGCAGGCTCTTCCTGGGGGAGCAGCGCCATGTCGCAGTGGAAAGGGGAAGGAAGGGAATCTCGAGACTGGTAGTCCAATGAATTGGGTTCAAGTACCAGCCTTAACATGCGCAGGCTCTGTGTGACCTTAGGAAAAACGCTGCTGACGGAAGCGGCGGCAGCACCCGACACCTAAGTGAGGTCGTGGAACAGAATTCTGGCTGCGAAACTTACTTGCTCTACGGTTTTGACACACTGACCTGAACCTGTTTCCGTAGGAGAAACCATTACTTTGGAGGCTCCTTGTAAGAAAGGGACTAGGTCCTTTATGAGACATACCCGCACAAGCCTGCTGCAAAGTAGAAGCTCGAGAAACAGGATTTCTGGGGCCCCCCGGGAATGAAGGGATGTCGCTGTGAACACCCAGCACGGCCATGCTTGTTCCTAACAGGGTGCTGCCGGGAAGGGAGGAAAATCAAGTATGTTGCCTAGGGCTTTCTGTGCAGCTCCTAGGTCTAAGGTGTGTCTTCTTTTTGTGAAAATCTTTTACTTCTCCTTTGATTTATTCCACCTGTGGGAACAGGGTTCAGAATTTTTTATCATTTCACTGCAGCTCTGTGGGTCATGCTGATTCAGTGAAACAAAACAAAAACCAAAACCCTAACCCTACCTTGGCATTCATGTTACACACATCTGAAACTGAACAACAAAAAATACTTTATCCTGGAAATAATTTGTTCTGCAAACTGAATTCCGCAACTGAATTCTGCAAACTGTTGGGGTTTGCAGTCCTCTGGAAAGGCCTGTCTTTATGAGGATGAGGGGGGGAAAAATCAGTGGGTCCTTCCTTAAAGGCCAGAGCCTTGCACACAGTACACCTAGTCCAATACCTGTTTCTTTACATTTGAAGCAGCTTGTTTGCTATCACCTTGGGCAGATGATTGTGCATAAAACTGGTATCTAAGGTTCAGGGACAGAATCTGGACTCTTAACTTATTTCAAATGTATTTATCAGGAAAATAAAATTTTGATAATGACCTCCAATCTGCTCTCTAGGATTTCTTCTTGCCTCTGACTCAGTTCTGATTAGAGATCTGGCTTCTTGTTCTTTTCTCTGGAAGGAGGAGGCCGTCGCAGCCATAGGCAGTGCGTGTCCCAGCAAACACCCCTCACAGGTGTAAATCCCCATGAACTGTAGGTGAGGGCGCAGGGTGGAAGGCTAGACGGTGACATCCTATTAAGGAAAGAAAAGAAAGAAAGAAGGAAGGAAAAAGTACTCAGTCTTGCCTCTTCTTGCCACTAACTTACTAAGCGACCCTGGGCAGGTATCCGGGCTATGTCAGCCCATCTGTGTAGAGGGAGGGAGGGTGGTGCTTGAGATGGTGCCTGTGGTCTCTTCCAGTTCACTTTTCGAGTCTGGGTTCTTCACCTTCTAGCTTATTATGTCTGTGGTAGAGCCAGTTCTGGCTTAAGACAAAATCCCCAAAAATGCCCTAAGTCAGCAAGCACACAGCCCCAGTGAGGAAGAGTGCTTGGCCCCCTACTAGAAATTTTAAGACTGTTACATCAGGTTGGAAGTCAACTTCCCACCCTCTGGTTCCTTTAAATGAAGGTTTAAGAAGTCTTTATCAAGATTCCCCTGTGGACCTTTTGGTATCATGTGCTGTTTAGAAATAATCCCACAACTTGCTTTTGAGACCTGCATCCTAAAACCAAAATAGCTCGTGATACAGCCTCTAAGTCATCATTTATTGATTTACAGAGCACCCACCGCATGATAGAGGTGCTTGACAATACAGCAAACATCACAACAGAACTCACATAGTTAAATACAATCAACAAGTTACAGAACTAAAAAAAGCTGGAATGAAGCAACATTATGTCAAATTTCAAAGATGCTGAGAAGTGGCAGGTACAAAGAAGGTAATTCCACCAACTGGAGACCAGACGGGCAAAAATAGATACACAGGCACCACAACCCAAAATGTGCAGATTTGTAGAAGGTGAGTGAGCATATAGAATAAAGTTTCACAACCGAGAATGAAGGCCATTAAAGATACCAGGACACCCAAGTGATCAGAGAACTAGTGGAATCGCCTCACAGAGAGACTGCCTTGTAATGACAAGGAAACCAATCTCACATAGATTTGAAACTCACAGAAGAGAGGCCAGAAAGCCACTGAGATCATCCCATGATGAGCACAGACTGAAATCTATAAGCCTTTACAAGAACTTGGAATCAATTTAGGAAACAGCCAACAGTTCTAAAACCCATAAGACTGTGTAGATGTTGATAGTTGGCACAGAGTTAGGGAGAAAAATCCTTTTCCTAAAAGCAGAGAGGACTCACCTCACACTAGTGATGAGGCACTGGTGGGACCAAAGCCACCTGGATCAGTGTCACCTGAGAGTGGTTTAGTATATCAAACATGGAGGTGTGATGTTCACACTGTCAGATGAACACGGGGAAAGGCACAGGTGACGCCCCTGGCAGAGGAGAACAGGTCACACCACCTCCTGAGGCCTGTGTGTCCACATGCAGCACGCCAGGGCGCCAGGTGGAAAGGAGCGTGAAGGGAGGGGCGCCGGTTTCTGGTTCTCCCTTCGACTCCCCTACATCTAGCCCCAAAACACACATGGTCACACCAAAGTACCTGCATGAAAGTGGCACTTAGAGTTCAGTAAGAGTTGTCCCTGAGTGAGTAGGTCATGTGCTGCTCCCTGAAGAGTCAAGTCCCAGGTTTTAACTCAACAGATCACTAGCAGAATCACAGCAAGAGGAGAGCAAAATTCAGACTCCGTTCTGCCACCTGCAACCATGTGAACAGTTTCTGATTTAAGAGTAAAAGGGACTGCATTCAAATCCCAGGCAGGTGTGCAGTACCAGCACTTTGGGGCAACAAGTTTTACAGTCTTTGAATAAAAAGAAGTCACAAATGAAGTTCTCGAAGAAAATCAGCTGCGATGGCTCAAATCAAACAATTTTCACATTCAGTCATTACACATGTATGGGTTTGTATAATGCTTCAGAGTGAAGAACAGACGGGGATTTAGAAAAATCACTCTCCACTGTGTCTACAGTCCTCAACCATTTTACTTCTGCTTAAAGGACATGCAGAGTCCACAAGGATGGGTACTTGCAGGGACCCCTCCACTCTCTGCCAAAGTACCTCTCCAAGCCCCACAGAGCAGAGACGCGCCAATTCTCACAGAATCGTGTCCCATCTGGTACCGTCTCTGCTTCTGTCCCCTACCGGCCAACTACTACTTCCCAGTCCCAACCTCACACCCAACACAGGGGAACCTGGGCCTGCCGTTAACACTGCACGCGTTCACTTCATCATTTCCTGAAGCTGCTTTAGAAAACATGATACGAAATATACTTATGCTCAAACATTAATAAAATCCAAGTGCACTATGTCAGTGACAGAATCTATATGTCAAATAGCAAAGCATTCACACCCCTGTAATGCTTTGAGATCCACATAAGAACCTAGATAGAGCCCAATACATACACTGCCATGGCCATGGGATTTTCAAGTATTAAGTCTGTTTGCATAAGGAATCAACCTGAGATTTTTCTAAACTGCACTTCTCTGGCATTCAGTATTATAACCTTCATTCAGTACAATAAAAGCCAACGACTTGACAATTATTGGGGAAAAAATTATATTTTGGAAGAACTCACTACATAAGGTGACATAATTCCAAAATCAAATTACATGAAAATATACATCGCAATTTCTTTGTACAGTAAGTGAGAAAAATCTGCATTATAGAAGAATAGAGGCAAAGAAGTACGGAGGGCCATGGAGAAAGGGGTGGGGATCAACGGCGTCTGTAAGAGCAAACCCACGAGTTAAGCAGAAAGCCTGCAGCTGTGTACACTAATCCATCCAACCTGGACGCCCAGGAACGAACGGGAAGGCAAAAGCAAAACCAAACCGGAATTTTGTACTGTCTGGGGCAAATTTCAGTAAGTTGAATTCTGAACCAACTGTAGTTCTCAGGGATGACTGAGTTCAAGAGCTCTCAACAGCCGAAATGTGGTGTTGCTGCACCCGATCCAAGAGACGGTGCAGCGAGAGTACAAAACGACAAGCACCTAGCGACGACCGCTCCTCGGAAGTCATCGTTTCAAATCAAGGAGTTGCGTCTTAAGTATTTCAGTACTGCAACTAAATGACGTGAAAACTTTCTGGCAGAGAGAAGAGAGAAGAGCAAAGGGGAGGTGTCAAAACAAAGAAGATACAAAAGTTTAGTAAGTGAAAAGAGTTTAATGAAGCCTCAATGTTTTAAAGGAAATTAAATGGAAACTTTTAATCCTAATTGTTTTTCATCTGACATGCTTTAAGGAGTCTTTTAAAACTGATAAGAAACAATGAATAGGGAAAGAAAACCTGCTAAAATCTTTTAGAATTTACACGATTCTTATTCTACTACAAGAAAGCATTATTTGGTACAAGGTGTACTTGTGGATGTACATGAATAGTATATATATTATCCGGATCATGTTGTGCTATGTACAGGTCTTTACAAGTCTTCCTGAAGGTTAAAACAGTTCATGAGAATTCAAACTGCGTAATCCCCGTAAGTTGGCACTTGTCAGGCTCTCGTCAGCACGGACACTGGCTTGTTCTATTGCAGCCGAGCTCTAGCCAGCGTCCGCCAACTTGTTACATCAGAAGTCCAGCAATAGGTGGGGAGAGTGCAGGAAAAACAGTGCCATGTTTCTCGATTAGAGACCTGAAACAAAACAAACAGCATTACATAATGAATTTACAAATCACAAAAGAATTAACTGATTAGAAAATTTTTATTTCTGTTCTATTTCTTTGGAAACAAGCTCTTAATTTCATGTTAAACTCATTTTTGTGCTCATCCAAGATGGCAGCCACAAAGGGCCCTTTTATTTCAGATTTAAATCATACAAAGAAAATTTAAAATTTAGGGGCACCTGGGTGGCTCAGTGGGCTAAGCCTCCGCCTTCGGCTCAGGTCATGATCTCAGGGTCCTGGGATGGAGCCCCGCATCGGGCTCCCTGCCCCCCCCCCACCTTGCTTACCTCTCTGCCTACTTGTGATCTCTCTCTCTGGCAAAATAAATAAATAAAATCTTTAAAAAAAAAAAAAAGAAAAGAAAATTTAAAATTTAGTTCAAGTGCTCAATATGGCTATTGACTACCATGCTGGACAGTACAGATGCAGCACAGAAAGTTCTGCTGTATTCCCCTACTTTACATTGTCTGCACTATCCCAAATCTGTCAACTTACACTGCATCTAGAGTCAAACGCAGAACTACTTACAAGTCACGTGATTTGGAAATTTATTAAGTACTTAAGGATGTTCAGAGAAACAATGTAAGATTGCCACATTTCCCAACTTGTTGGATTTTATCCAACCCTACAGGTTCAGTCCAAACCCATTTTCTACATGAGTCTGCCCACGACGGACCGTCTGCTCCCCGTACAGGTACTTCTGTTACTGTGCACCTGGCCAGTCTCGGGCCCTCAGCCAGCCCAGAAGTCAAGAACCCCACCTACATAAAAACTGTGTCTGGGGCGCCTGGGTGGCTCAGTTGGTTAAGCATCTGCCTTCGGCTCAGGTCATGATCCCGGAGTCTCGGGATCGGGCACCACATCGGGCTCCCAGCTCCTCGGGGAGTCGGCTTCTCCCTCTGACCTTCTCCTCTCTCATGCTCTCTCTCTAATAACTAAATAAAATTTTTTAAAAAACTGTGTCTGTGTAAGGTTTTAAAAAGAAAATACTCCAGAGGACACTGACTACTCAAAGTCACTAAACACCTAAAATCAGGCAACCCAGCTTTAAAAAGCATTAACTTTTCAGCAGAAACAGAAAAATCTATTTTCCCCTCATGAACAAAATGTATTCTAAACAGAGAAAAAGGCTCAGTACAGAAAAAGCAAGTCTGTCGGCCTTTTCTCTAGAAAGATCAATGTCAAACTGAATCTCCTGGTCACACCCTATTTATTTAAATAGATGATGCTGACCCCTGACGGTCATTTCTGTTGTGTGGTCCCATTTCCAACTACATCTGCCTGTTATTAAAATTGCACGCATTTTATATCAATTGAAATTATATCAATTGTATGCCTTTATGAAATACTTTAAGTATCTGTCTTTTTACCTCAAAACTTCATAGTAGTCCCGATTTTTAACCTACAAATCTGGAGATGGTTCACCTCTACAAGACATCAGTATCTTGGTCTATTTATTTCTAAAACTAGAATCAAATTAATTTCCTATGTGGCTACACAACTTAATTTTTTTTAAAGTCTAAAAAAATACAAACGAGGCAACCATGGTTCCAAATAAAAAACACTTTTGATGTTAGGGATAATAATACAAGTAACTCCTCAACTCAGGAATAAACGTTGTAGTCACCTCAACCATTCTTCACCGAGAGCAGTCCCTGCGTGGGGGGGAGCCTCCCAGTACCTTCCACACACAGATGCCCCCCGCACCCCTCTTCCGTGCCGTGGCCCTCATGGCCACCCACAGCCACGTCCCGAGGCCCAGAGCACCTCACACGGTCTGGCTCCCCTCTGTGACCAACCAGCCCATGGGTTTCCGTTTCCTCCTCCCGCCCTGAAATGTGGCCCTTCTGAACAGACCTCTGTCTGCTCCGGGGCCCCCCATGCCGGGGCAGCTGTGTGCCACATACGCCACACTCTCCCAAGACGACACCTGCGCAGATGGCAGGAAAGGAACCAGTATTTGTTCGTAAGAACTGCAATGTGCTCGGGGTCACCTGTTCTTGGGGTCACGCAACCGTTAAAAAGCAGACCTATATAATCACATTGATACACACAAATCATATTGAACTAGCGAAGTATCAGAAGACCATGGTAAATTTTTTAAAACAGACTACGCCTCTGCCCGTGTTATCACACACCCAGACACACGCATCACTTGTGTGTACATGAGTGTCGGAGGAGTCAGATTCCTGAAGATGAAGCTGCCGTGTGTCGGTGGCCCCTCTGGGAACAGAACTGGGGGCACGATGGGGCTTATTTTTCCTCACGGGGAGAAGCTTTCATTTCCAGAGTGTTGTGATGCCTGCTTCGTCCCTGCAGCTGGGGACGGGAGGGAGGACAGAAGAGGGGCAGCGATGAAGAGGCAGGCAGGGAGCAGTCAGGTCGAGAAGGGACTGGGGCAGAGCGCTAACTCGCATGCGTGACAATGGAAGACGCTTCCAGAAGGTGACCAACAGCGTCAGGTCAAACAGATTAAGAACCGAAACTACATGGAGCCTGTGGATGTGGCCTACAGGCAGCCCCCCGTCTCCCGATCAGCTTAGTCTCCTGCGGGGAGGACAGAAGACGAGCCAAATGCTGAGGGGGAAAGGCAAAGCCCTCTGTTTCGCAGTGCTCTCTTCCTCCCAAAGTTAAGTACCATTGCGAATTTTATGAATTTTATGTATTTCTTCAAATCCTTGCTTTAAAAAAGCTCTTTACGACACAGCGAGTAGGTTGTACTTTCTAACTTACATGAACAGTACCCTGCTTGATGCGGTTTCTTTTCTGCAACCTGCTTCTCCTACTCAAGACTGTTTTCTGAAACTGAACCACCCAGTGACACAGAGCTAAGTCTCTACCACACACACATTTAGTTGCTGGGTAATACTCCATTGTATCAGTCATAACTGATCAATGCTGCTGAGGGGCCTTTTAAAAATTATACACAGCGCTGCAAGCAGTGTACGTGTCTGTCTGTGCACACACGGCCCAGCCCGTCTCCAAGCACACCCCGGCCTCGCAGGCTGGGTGCGCCGCTCACACTGACCACGTAGCGCCAACCTGCTCTCCAACGCTGACGGGCCTGCACTCACACCGAACCTCAAGGACACCCTTTCCCCAAATTGTCACCAACACTTGGGTTTCGCAGACATCTTG
The DNA here is from genome assembly GCA_002007465.1 of Ailurus styani. NCBI lineage: Eukaryota > Metazoa > Chordata > Mammalia > Carnivora > Ailuridae > Ailurus > Ailurus styani. The sequence continues at coordinate 4,557,871 of LNAC01000150.1, read as the reverse complement.
ATTTCTGACAACCTGATCAATGCGATGTTACCTCCCTGTACCTTCGTATTTCTGATGACAAATGCAGTTGTTTTTCACATGCATAACATTTAGCTTTCTTTCTGGTTCTATTTATTACGTAGGCAGATGACTTTCCTTTGTACTGCTTGTTTTCTCACAGATTTGCCCAAGCTGGTGTAGATTCTAGATACGAATCCTGAACCTCAGATAGACGGTCATCTTTTCCGGCCTGCTGTTGTTTTTAAAAGCTTATTGTCTTGTCAAAATATTTAAGTTTTCAGTTTTGACACAGATGTGTTGATTTTTCTCTTCTCCAGGTGTTTTCTGTGCCTAACAAGTCCTTCTCTACCTTGATAGTCTCCCTCATTTTGTTCTAGAGTAGTTGTGGTTTGCATACTCAGTCTGCTGCTCTGGGCCTTACTAGGGATGGCTAACAAGGCGCAGCAGCTGCCGGAGATGGGGGCGCGGGGTGGGGGGGTACGCTCCAATAGCCCTGCAGCAGATCGGGCCAAGCGTTCCCTTCAGTCTTGCTGCCACACAGGAGGTCGGAAAGACTCGACACGGTGGGAGCCGTGATGGTCGGAAGCCTGGGTGAGGCGTGTGGGCTTAGCCTTCAGTGACCCTAGCATGAGAGCCACCATCCTTGGTGGGCTTCACGCTCAACGAAGCAGTGGACAGAATATGCACCCTGCTCCCCGCCTGTGCTTTTGCTTTCTCTCAAATAAATGAATAAAAACCTTTTTTTAAAAATGTCGTTCTAAGCCAAAGGATTTCCGGCCATTTGGAACCCAGCACTAGAGAACCACAGCAACCCGTGCGGCCGGAGCGCAGGACAGTAAGACAGAGTCTCGCTGTCGGGGGCCCAGACAGGAGGACGCGCTTCCTCCCTCCCGCCCCTGAGCGAGCAGCAGGCGAGGCTGCTCGGGTCTCCACGGAGGACGAGGTATAAATACTGAGAAGTGGTGAAGTAAGGAGACTACTGAGAAGTGGTGAAGTAAGGAGACACGTACCACAGACCCCAGTTCTGGGAGACATCCAAGGAAGCGAACTCCTAGACACGGCCTGGGGGGGACCGGAGAGCCGTCCCCCAGCGGGCGAGGAGGGGTCTGCCCTACACCAGGGTGCGCAGAACTGGCAAGAGGGCACACCCACGTGGTCTTAAAAAGTGACAGCAAGTCTGGACCAAGTTCTTGAACAGCAATACTTCCATTTTTTAGAAAACGCAAGTCACGGGTTAGGACGCAGATTTTTTTAAAAACAACTGTCAAGTCTATTTTTGTTTCACCTCGGGAGTTGGGGCTCACATCGAGAGCCCGTGGTGTGACTGAAGCCGCCGAGCACACGCAGACGCAGCGCGCCAACGGGCCACGGGGAGAAGCAGCCTCTACGAAGAGTCCGCGTGGCCAGCCAGCCCGGCTACACCTGCGGCAAGGCCCCGGCTTTCTGCCGCACAGCCTCCCGAGGGACATTATGTACCGACAAGGACACGCGAGGATCGCGCAGGCACCTGAACCCGACAGCAGCGCACCACGCTCCGGGCAGCGGCGGACGAGCCCAACACAGACCTGCTTTTAGAAGGCCTGAGTCAAATCACGGATTTTGACGCAAATTTTTTAAAGTCCAATTTTCAAATGATTTCACTCTTAGTTAATCCAGAGCGATGACTGCGCTCAAGTGCTTATCATGGCAACGTACCGCAAGTAACATGGAGTAAAAAACACTCGTCAGTGACTGCGAGTGAGGGCCCTGAGCGCTGCCGGGCTCTGTTGGAAGAGCACCTGCTTCGTGAGAGGAGGGGGCTGAGCCGGGCCTCGTCCCGGCAGGTGGCAGAACAAGGAGCCGTGTTCCAGAGCCCGGGCGTGGAAACCAGCTCCCCCCCGCCGCCACTCAAATACTTCCCGAGTGACGGGGGGATGCATCCCAGACAGAGGAGAGCTGCCGGAACAAAGCGGGAAACAACCAGGAATTTCTAACACGCCTGGGAACCTGCATGCTGGTCTAACAGGTCTGCCCTAATATGCGTTCATCAGTGTCCCCCAGGGAATGCCCATCTCTGCCCACAGGTGAGCCAAATGGTCCTCCTGAGGCGCTTCAAACTGACAAGATACTAACTTCTTTATTCAGTTCTTTATTTTTTTAAGATTTTATTTTTTATTCGACAGAGAGAGAGAAATCACAGTAGGCAGAGAGGCAGGCAGAGAGGGGGAAACAGGCTCCCCGCCAAGCAGAGAGCCCAATGCAGGGCTCGATCCCAGGACCCTGAGATCATGACCTGAGCCGAAGGCAGAGGCTTAACCCACTGAGCCACCCAGGCGCCTCCTTTATTCAGTTCTTATTAACGAAACACGCACACACTTCAAAGATGACCATTTTTCACACAAAAGCCTGAGCTTACTAACTACAATGATCATCCACACAATTGGTGTATTAATTTTATTTAAAATTCTGCTCTGTCAAGGACTCCAGCTGCCAGGCCCTCTGCAGCAACACAAAGCCATCACAGCTATCTGGCGGACAAGCAACATGCAAGCGTGTTCTATTACTGACCTGTGTCGGTCAAGATTTCCAATGATTGCTTCCTTACTTTTTCACTGGAGGTTCTCAATCCAGTGTCCTCATTCACAGTTTATCATATTTTCCCTTAACCTATTCTATACAATCAGGTATTTTGAATCAACATTATATTCTGCCTCCATCTTTTTGTTGAGTGAACTTCAACTCTTGATAAGTACACTTTAAACACATGTATATGTTATGATCTGATATAAAGTAACTGTAATCCCACTCGCAAAGGAGAGAATATATAATCCCTCACAAAATTTGTCTGTGGCCGCTCATTAGCATGTATTTATTTAACTAATTTTAAATATACTGTCAAGGTAAATATAATAACATTCTTGGTTGTCTCTTAAATTTGTGAAGTACTGTTTATGAGATGGAATCGCGCACATGCTTGGGTTTCGGCTCCTGCAATTCTCTGTCGTCGTCCAGCCCCTCTCTGACTGGGAAAGCGTGTGGGCAACAGATCCCCAGGATCCGGTCGCACCCACGCCAGAACCCATGCAGTGACCAGAATGGATGACGGGCGCGGCGGGGCGTCCGGGACAAGCGCCCAGATAAAGTACCCGCAGGAAAGCACGCAGAGCCAGCAGGCCGAGACGCGGTCCAGGAAGAACAGCGGGAAGCAGGGACCACAGAGCAGAAGGGAGAGAAGGGTGAGGTAAGGAAGTAAGGACAGGATTATTAACAAAACATAAGCAGGTTAGACAAGAACAAGCTGGTGAAAACAAATAACTGGAAGGCCCGCGGGTCGTTGCTATCCTTGGTCGTAACAGAAAGGAGGAGGGCTGAGGGTCAGCATTTCCGGCTATTGTGAGGAGATCAGAAACCCAGGATATCAAACAGGGAAAGAGGAGAAGTGGTGGGTAGACTTAGTCTCAGTTCTGACTTACACCTTTGCATTTGATAGAGTTCATCATAAAAATAATAAATAAAAATCAAAACCATGTGGAGCTAGTTAAGGGATAAGACAAGCCAACTAATAAAACACATTAAGGTCAGAAACAGATCAACACTTATCTGGAAATGTAATTTCCTAGTACAACCGACCCTGAGCCTCAGGGATGAAAGAACCTGCCGACAACTGATGCAGGCAATGGTTTCAGCCTGGGGGGTGGGGCAGAGCCGTACACCGCACACCAACCAATTTCAGGGCTTCAACACAGATAGCAAAGGTAAAACCACAAACCTTTCACAAGACAAGATGCAATAGGAGTTTTCTGGTGTCTGAGAAGAAGCTAGAACACAAAATGTAACTCCGTACAGGAGAGGTCTAATCCGACTGTGTTAAAAGATTAAGAATCTCTGTTCATCGGGGCATCTGGGTGTTTCAGTCAGTTGAGTGTGTGCTTCTTGACGTCGGCTCAGGTCATGATCTCAGGGTCACAAGGCTGAGCCATGTATCGGGCTCCGTGCTCAGCACAGAGTCTGCTTGAGACTCTCTCTCCCTCTGTTCCTCCCCCAGCTTGCGTGCACACACTCTCTCTCTCTCAAAAAAAAAAAAAAAATCTCTGTTCATCCACGGTCCACAAAGGGAACTGGCCAGGATACAAATCCAGAAGCTAACAGAAGAACAGCCCAAGAACAGGAATCCCCCAGAGGAAACAGCCAGACACATCAAATGACCATCCGCAGGGCCGGCCACACACCCTTCCAGGTGGAAAACACAGAGGTCTGGTGATAACAAATGCAGGGGAGGATCCGGAGTAAATGGAATCCTTATCTTTGCAAAAAGGAGTATAAAACAGATGCAGAATTCTGGCGACAACTTGGCATTATCCAGTCAAAGTGATGTGCACAAACCCTGAACTCAGCAACTCCACCCCCACACACAGCCCAGAGAGGCTGTCCTCAGGAACGTGCAGCAAGAAACAAGACAGCCACACTCACTCTGACAGCAAACACACAGCGAAACACACAGAGAGACCTCTCCCCGCGTCAGAAGCTAACTGCAGGCAGCATCGAGAGCAGGATGGTGACTCAGCTAATGAGGTCCCACGGGACAGCGACAACACGTGGGTACAACCAGACACAACACAGACCAGTTTCAAGAATGTAACATTGAGCAACACAAGTCACAAAGGAACGCATCCACGGCAGTTCCACGCACACACAGGTCCGCGGCCTACAGCACGCTGCTAAGGATCGTCCGCACTGGATGAAACGATGAAGGGAAACCGTGTAAACACAGAACAGGCGTGTGAGCAGAGGCTGGGCCAGGGGAGGGAACAGGGGGTAAAACAGCGGCCAGATCCAGGATGCGCCATGACTCGTGGTCCTTTACGTGCTCCGTGTCCTAAATAACGTTACCACCCCAACATTGAAAAAGAAAGGAAAAAAGAAAGAACAGAAACCAAATAACTAAAATGTCACACATTCACTCAGTGGTCCACACCCTGTCCCCTTCTATCCTGGACTCCCTGCTGGACACAATCAAAGCCTACGGAGAGATGGTAGACAACACAAGGGGCAATTTTCCTATTAGCCCCATTAGCAATAAACAGGGAGATAAAGACCAACGAAAACACGAAGGCAGGGGCGCCTGGGTGACTCAGGTCCTGATCCCGGGGTCCTGGGATCGAGTCCTGCATCGGGCTTCCTGCTCAACAGGGTGCCTGCTTCTCCCCCTGCCTCTGTGCGTGCTCTCTCTCTCTGCCGGTCTCTCAAATAAATAAAATCTTGGAAACAAAAATTAAGAAAGAAAACATGGAAGATAGGGTTTTTTTTAAAGATTTATTTATTTATTTGACAGAGAAAGACACAGTGAGAGAGGGAACACAAGCAGGGGGAGTGGGAGAGGGAGAAGTAGGCTCCCTGCTGAGCAGGGAGCCCAATGAGGGGCTCGATCCCACGACCCTGGGATCATGACCTGAGCCGAAGGCAGACGCTTAACGACTGAGACACCCAGGGGCCCCCGAAAATAGATGTTTAATGGTCTTGCCAGTTTATTACAAAATACTACCTTCCTTTAAAAAAATTGAGGAAATGAAAATTCCCGTCATCCTTTGCTATAAACCACATTAAAATAAGCACTTTCATCTCACCATCAGTGAAAAGACAGAGACCATGACCCATGCTAGCCAGTGCAACACAACCATCTAGCTGAAGACACAGAGTCTACTGGAGCAAAACACAGGTGGGCTACATGGTCTCTGCTGAGAAAACAACAGACCACTGAACACTGCCACTAAAAAATGAAGCTAGTGAAATCAGGCGACTCAAACACCCAAATCACACAATTTCCAAAAACATACATGCCATTTATCACAAGGCAAAAGAGGAGGATTTTAAAATGAACTCACCCTGAAATAATGAAGTTACAGCTGTTGAACAAATGTCACTCAAAAGCAGTCTCTTGGCTTTTTCTTACACAGCGGGCAACTTTCCTTTTGAATTCTCCATTTCTGTCTTCCCTCCATTCTTTCTGTAGATACAAAAGTAACATAAAGCGACTTTATTCAAGCTCTTATAATCTCAAATACTAGTTTTAATTTTGAATGTAACACTTTGGCAATGTGCACATTTTTAAAATGCTGAAAAGCTGACCAGTCAGAAAAAGTAGTCAAAAACTTTTGCCAGGCACTCTGCCGGGACCGAAGAGCAGAAATCCCTCACGCCGATCACCTGCGCAGGCACAAGCCCCTCAGGAAAGAAGCCCGTGGGGAACAGGGACAGTTCGCCGTCACCGGGAAAGGCAGCCCCGCCTTACAGGTGAGCGACAGGCCACGGGAAGGGCTGCCGGCTCCCAGCGGAGGCTCCAGAATGGACCGGACAGCCGGCACAAACGGCGGAATTCCCTCGGGAAGGCCGAAAAGCCGCCGGCCGAGGAATGAAGCATGCGGCAGAGGAGAGCGGTCTCCCGGGGACCGGGGCCGAGGAGGGGCAGGGCCAACCGAGCAGAAGGCCCGGTTTCGACAGTGTCACCGAGACGCGGGACGGAGACCCCGCTCAAGAGTCCGGCGCGTCCCTCCCACCCGCACCCGAGGTCTGACCCCTTCCCGCCGCGGGGCCGCCCGCTACAGCCCCCGGAGGCGCGCAGCGCAAGAGCCCGGGGCGCAGGGCCGGCGTGGGGAGAGCACGGCCTGCGGCTCCGGCCCGCGCGGCCTGGCACCTGCAGCCACGTGCCGAGCCACGCGGAAAGCCCCAGGGCTCTGGCGCGGACTTCAGAATACAGAAGAAACACAAAGAAAACACCGGCCTCAGAGAAGGACCAGAATTTAACGTTGGAAAATTTAATTAGAACTCCCACAAGATGGAAGAACTGTCAGCTTCATCCAAGAGCCGCAAGATTTTATGACAAAGGAAATTAGCGCAGAAGAGAACAAGCTACTTCAAGTTAAGAGCAACGGCGCCAAAATGAGATGCAACGGGAACTCAGAACGAGCACAGGTTCAGGGGAAAGCGAGCACAGGAAGCAACCTGGGCCGCAGCTACAAATCCAAGGAAGGGGGGACACACTCGCAAACACAAAGTCACGAACAACAAGAAGGAAAGAACACACCGCCCGAGGGAGACTTCCCAGAGCTGGTCCTGCACGTACACGCTGAGCCCAGCAGGCCCCCCACCACCCGCGGCCGCGGCCCCGGGGGCTTGGGTGCCCGGGCCAACCCCCTTCCGACGTACCGCCAGAAGGTCACGCGTCGGCTCAGACCGCGTCACCCGCCTGAGTCACTGGCCCCGCCGGCACGTGACCCCCTCGCGCCCGCACAAGGAGGGCGAGCACAGCACCCTAGGTGCTGACAGCCCCCGGCCACACGACTTTATCGCCGTATACTGCTCAAACTGCCCTACGTTACCGTTAGCTAGTGCTGTTAGCCTCTCGCTGAGCCCGACTCAGAAACTGGACTTTATCCTGCATAGGTACCTGTAGGGAAAACCTAACAGGGCGCCTGGGTGGCTCAGTGGGTTAAAGCCTCTGCCTTCGGCTCAGGTCATGATCCCAGGGTCCTGGGATCGAGGCCCACATCGGGCTCTCTGCTCAGCGGGGAGCCTGCTTCCTCCTCTCTCCTCTCTCTCTGCCTACTTGTGATCTCTCTCTCTCTGTGTCAAATTAATAAATAAAATCTTTAAAAAAAAAAAAAAAAAAGAAAACCTACCAAACCTAGGGTTTGGTACTGATTCCTGGTTTCAGGCATCTGCTGGGGGTCTCGGAACACAGCCCTCACGGAGAAGGGGGGGTTACTGCACAGAAATGAAAACATCTTAAACTCTACACAACAACGTGAAATTCCAAAGACCAAGAATCAGGAAAGAACCTGAAGGGAACAGGGATAAGAGAGAAGAAAGAAAAGGTCACCCACAAACACAGAAGAGTCAGGCATGCACCAACTCCCTCGTGAGCAATAATACATGCGAAAAGAAAGATTCTGCAGAAATCTGCATTCCTCCCCCAGGATTCTACAAAAGTGTCACTTAAGTGTAAGGGTAGGGTAAAAACCCTTCCAGACAGTAAGGACCCAGGTCGTAATTCCCACACAGCCTTCCTGAAACACGACTCTCAGAGGAAGTACAAAACCGGGAAGAAGTTAACCAAGAAAAGAGATCAGATCCAGGAAACAGATAATCCCACCCAGAAGAGCAGGACGTGGAAGCCCAAAGGCGGCAGCCTTGAGGCAGTCCGAGCCAACCTCATCCGGAGCCCAGGGGTGGAGGGGTCCAGGAAAGGGATCTCCAAGAAAAAAGGGGGTTTCCAAGAATAGCTTTCACTGACTGAGAGGTCAGAAAAGCAAACAGTAACCTATGAAAATATGACAAAGTGTACAATGCAAGAGGGAAAAGCAGCCGTGAAAGGTAAATGAAATCATGGCTGAACCAGGAGACAACGGACGGTTAAGTCAGGAAGAGCAGCAACGGCTTTCAAGCAACGACCGGCCCGGCCTCGCGCGGCCCATGGGGTGCGGATCTGAGCCCGTCCACGCAGTTCAGCTCCCCGGAGCATCGGGCAAGGGCGGCCCCTTCTCAGGATGCCCTGTGGTTCCAGGACCCAACTGCTCGGGAGACTGAGTAACTTCTGCACAGTCATACTTTCAGATACTTGCTGTGAATCTATCCTTAACTTCAACCTTTATGAAGATTAAGATACAATCTGTCAGTTCTGATCTGATTACAAAGAGTCCGAGTTGAGCATGAATCAAAGTGAACAAGAATCAGTCCTCCCTCAAAATGATTCCGCAGGATCTCTCCTCCCTTACCACCTCCCCGGCAGTGCTTGGACTGACACTTCGCTAGGATGGCTTTCTGTCCATTTTTTACCTCAATTTGATCACGAAGTTTAAAAATTCAAAGGCATACATTTGAAAAGGGCTTATCAAAGTCGTGTTTTGCTACATCGACTATATCCTACCTCACCCAAATCTTTATACAGGTTTAGTTACCTACATAACAGTTATCCAAGTAGAAAAGTGAATTTCATCTCCTGGCTTTGATACCACTAACAAAAGTTCTAAGAGTAAGAATCAGAATGAAAGGCTTTTCAAAGGAGAAGAGAAGGCTGAGGAACTAGACAATCCAAGGTAAAGGAGACTAATAAAACATGAATGCAAAATGAAATGTAGATTCCCAGATTCCAGATTTAAAAAAAACAAAAAGGCAGTTATGAGGAGCAGCCCTCATGAGTACGGGCCGCGGACGCACGGACAGTCCTGCATCGAAGGCAGATCTGGGCTGTGGGCACAAGAGAGGACGGCCCTGCTCTCCGGAGAGGCGCTGACGCATTTACACGGGGACAGTCGGGGCATCGATGAGGGCTCCTCCAACGGGTGAGGGGAAAAGGTAAAACCCCCACAGCTGGTGGCTCCTGGGGAACAGCATTTAGAGCTGCGACAGACGGGGTCCTTCCGCTTCAAGGCGCAGGCCCGGGTACTTAGAGGTAAAGCTTCCTTACGTCTGTAACTCATTTTTGTACAGACTGAGGAGAAACTTCAATGTATACAAATCGATCTGTAGATACACGCACACGCGCACCCACACACGCACGCACGCAGGCGCGCACGCACGCACTGTACATGTGCACACGCACGCACACGTGCAGGCACGCACACGCAGGCACACACGCAGGCACACACGCACGCTGTCATTCCAACCAGTGTAACTGGAGGCGAGGGGAGACTGGGGTGGGACGGCCTTACCGCAGCATCAACATTAGCAGGTGAGTCTCCGTTAGGGTCTGCCAGCATTGAAATGACACTAATCATGATGGTTTCCACAGTGTGAATAGGGAGCCAGCGTTCCTCTGGCTTTTCGTAACCGTATTTATCTTCCCCGGGCTCATGAAGAATGGAAATGCATACATCACCATTTTTATCAACTGCAAAATTAGAGAGTAAGAGTCCTGTTTAAAGTATTGAAAGCAACGTGGTTAAACATAAAGAACCTATAACAGACGTGGTCCTGGCTCCCACAACCCTTTATAAAACACAGAACAGATGCAGAAGACGATTTCCAAAATGGACCCTGTTCACCTTTCAGGAAGGCCACAGATCTTACCAAACAGGACCCATCAGCCGTCAGCGCCAACAGCCACAGAAGCGGCCTTCCCCGCTGTGCAGACCTTCACGATACCCGGCGCAGAGTCCAGCATTCACACGCAGGAAAGACAATGACTCTGCTCTTTGCATATAAAGTATACCATCCAAATACCAGAACTGGGTCTCTGTGTAATGATTTCCTAGATTCCCCACTAACTTACTGATCTTAATTGGGGACAAACATCCAGAGACTTTCCTAAGAAAACAATGAAAAATAACCTCATAGTGTACTCTTTAAATCACATAAAGGCAAAATTACATTTTCAGGGAAAGGAGTGCACTCAAATTTACAAAACAAACATGTCATACTGCCAGTGAAAATTCATCAACGTAAATGACATTCATGAGGCATCTTTTCTATAAAACTAGGATTTAAAATCCAAGTCACAAATTCATTGGCCAAAACAAAGGTGAACCTCAAATCTACCAGCTTACGTGTATCACACAAATACTCCTTATTGGTGAAACTACCAAGTCTTTTATGGTGACGTTTGGTCCACTTCAAAATACAAAATAATAGTAAAATGAAGTACACTTATGTGGAAGATGTTAGAGAAAAAAAAAAAAAAGAGTAAGAATTTTTGGTGTAAAAAGTCTTTCAACCAAATGTTCAAATCCCATAAATAATCAATGTCAACATGATGTCTATTTCACTCCTAACTTCCTACCTAAAGTCTAACAGATTTTTATTTTAAAGATTATATTTTTCTTGGCAGAGAGCGAGCGAGAGAGCACATAAGCAGGGGGAGAGGCAGGCAGAGGGAGAGGGAGAAGCAGGCTCCCCGCGGAGCTCCACCCCAGGGCTCTGGGATTATGACCTGAGCTGAAAGCAGACGCCTAACTGACTGAGCCCCCTAGGCGTCCCCAGATTTGTGATCGGTATCATTCTCACGGTTATTTTTCATCTCCTGACTTGGGCACATGCCCTGTTGTTAAGAACTCCAGGGAAGCCGCGCCAGGGTCTATACACACTGCTGCTCTCTGACAAAGTCCTCCCCGAGGGTGTGCTGTGCACACGGGTGTACGAGCACAGACTGTGACGGGCTCGTGTACTCCTGTCTCGTCTGGACTCCTCTTCCCAGGCCCCCACACCTCCCAGTAAAATCTGCGGAGTCCAGGAACTAGATCAAGAGGCAAGAAAAGTAACAACAAGCTGTAAGCGCACTGCAAAATTCAACTCAAAATGCTTTTACCATCTTCTTGAGATATTTCCTCACGCTTTACATAAAGAGGATTTTTTTCTGAGTCATTTTCTTTAAAAATGTGGTACTAAATGTTTCTACAAAACCCTATCAGAGAGAATCAATGTTAGATCCATTTTCCTTTTTTGGAAATTACTGTTATAATCTAGCATCTTTAAATGTTTAACCTTGAGTCCTTCCATTTTAAACATAACTTTTTTAAAGGAAAGGTTTTTAGGCATCATAAAATTACAAATTACCAAATTACAGTTTAAAATGTGAAATACAGGGCGCCTGGGTGGCTCAGTGGGTTAAAGCCTCTGCCTTCGGCCCAGATCATGATCTCAGGGTCCTGGGATCGAGGCCCGCATCGGGCTCTCTGCTCAGCGGGGAGCCTGCTTCCCCCTCTCTCTCTGCCTGCCTCTCTGCCTACTTGTGATCTCTCTCCCTCTGTGAAATAAATAAATAAAATCTTAAAAATAAAAAACATAAAATAAAATGTGAAATACAGGCGGGGCACCTGGGTGGCTCAGCGGGTGAACAGCATCCGACGACTCTTGGATTCAGCTCCGGTTATGATCTCAGGGTCGAGAGCTCGAGCCCCGAGTTGGGCTCCCTGCTCAGGGGGGAGTCTGCTGCAGATTCTCTCCCTCTCTCACTCAAATAAATAAGTCTTTAAAAAGGTGAACAATAACCTGCCTTTTCTAAGTGCTTTCAGGGGTGAAATTTCTCCAGGGCTAGAAAATACATGTATTTCCTCTGGTGCCATGTCTGGTCTTACTCTTCACTCATCTACAGACTCGAATGTCTCGTTTCCTTCTTGCCAAATTGCTTCCTTAATTTTCCCTCTGTGTCAGTTTTGCCCGGACTCTTGCGTCTCCCTGGAGCGCCCCACGGTGGTCTTCGCTGCCGCCCTCACTGACACGAGGTGCATTCAGTTGCACCACGTCCCTTCACTCTTGTTCAGTCTTTCAGGACGGATTATGTGTGAAACTAGAAAATTCTTGCCCCTAACATCCAGCATAATATCTAATACTCACTATTTTTTAAGCCACGCGAAACCGTTTACTCCATTTGAAGTTTTAATCCCTTTTTCTAGATCCACGCCCCCCATACACAGGAGCCCCCAGCCTCGGTGCCCTCCCGGCGCCCCCCACCCCGGACGCGGTGCGTCTAGAAGGGCAGAAACGCAACTCACCCCGGCCCTCTCCACACGCCCCCGACGTGGGTGTTGTCCGTCCACCCCCCGCCCCCCCCCGCTCTCTCGTCG
>LNAC01000150.1:4532040-4542235 GCA_002007465.1 Ailurus styani | reverse complement strand
CCCCTCCCTGGCGGCGCGCAGTCGGCTGAGCCGCGGAAGGCGCGGCGCTCACGACAGGACAACTCCGGGGACGAAAGACTGCAGCCGAAATACTTAGAAACGCTGGCAGGTTCTAGCGCGCAAAACAAGGCCCAAAGTTCAGGGAGACGGTGTCTTACAAACACATTTATCTAGCCTACCCTCTGGCTCACAAAGTGGATTTTAAATGGAAGCACCTCTCTGGGTAAAAAAAAAAATCGGCGTCACCGCATTTCCGGCACAGCAGGACTGGATGCTTTCCGGAGCCTGGAACACACCGTGCAGCATTCAGTCACCTTATGAGGCAGGAAGGACACTCCTGTTTTAACAGCGAGTCTAGCTAAAAACTTAAGAGCTGCCCATGGTCTGAGAGTGGAGATGAGAAACATAAATTTTAAAACCAGGCTTAATTACTCCTATGCTCTCCATAATAGCCAATGAGTCACCTAATACCTTGGAAATTACCTCAATTATAAGACCTGTATTCACAGCAGGTCTCACCCAGTAACCTTGTCTCTAGTTTGGAACATGAGGAGTCTCAAAGAGTTGAAAACTAAGTGCATAAATATTTTTTACATGATGCCTATTCCTCCTGCTGTTCTAAACGAACTAATACCAGGCCATGTGTATAATGAATGCAGGGAATTTCGTACAAAAATGCCAAAGTAACTACGTTGAGAATTACGTCCTTCTTATTGACCTTGAAAAGCTCAGTGACAGGCCATCACATTAGCAAATGTAAAAGTAAAACTAGATAAACTTACCGTTTGGGTGCCAGATTTCTGTAATGAATTTCATTTTAGGAGGCCGGAGGGGATAATCTTTCGGGAAAGTGAGATGAGCCTTAAAAACGCCACCTTCACTGGAAGAAAAACAAAACAAGTTCTTGCCTGTGAGCTCCTGCGTACCAACAGACCGTTATCAAAGCAGACATAAAGCCAGGGCGCTAGCACTGACAGTATAAAGGAAGGGAACTAATAATCTGGATCTCAAGCAGAGAGCGGACTCACGCACACACTCAGTGTTACAGACCGTCACACCCACTGCCTTGCCCAACTCCCAGGCAGCTAGGAAATTGAAAGAAAACAGTTGGCTTGAAACCGGCACCGTGTCAGGTCACAGGACCCGCTGTGCTACTACCTTCATCCCCTCTCTGGCACTTAAATCAAAGTCCAGAGGCTGAACTTCGCCCGTCAGCTCTCCCTGCTGATCTCCACTCCAGCCCGTCTTCTTTCTGTTCTTCAAGCACAATAAGCTCTTTCTCACTCAGAACTTAACATACATTGCGTTTGTTCCCTGTGTGGAAAACTGTGTTGACCTTCCAATCACCCACTCGTTTATTCATCTAATCGTTTAACAAATATTTCTTCAGCCTTTACATGTTAGAAACTAGCCGTGAACAAGGTATAAAGTCTCTCAAGGGGTTTCTATTCCAGTGACTTTCCAAAATAGTGCCATCCAATACCACTTTCTGCACACTGAAGATGTTCTACTGTCGCACCGTCCAAGACGGTAGCCACTAGGCCCTTGAAGTCTGGTTGGTGCAGCTGAGAAACTGATTTTTTTTATTTTTTTAAAAGATTATTTAGGGCGCCTGGGTGGCTCAGTGGGTTAAAGCCTCTGCCTTCGGCTCAGGTCATGATCTCAGGGTCCTGGGATCGAGCCCCGCATCGGGCTCCCTACTCAGCAGGGAGTCTGCTTCCTCCTCTCTCTCTGCCTGCCTCTTTGCCTAGTTGTGATCTCTATCTGTCAAATAAATAAATAAAATCTTTTAAAAAAAAAGATTATTTGAGAGAGAGAAAGAGAGAGTGTGCTTTTGTGGGGGAAGGGAAGAGGGAAATGGGGAGAGAGAAAATCTCAGGCAGACTCCCCACTAAGCACAGAGTCTGATGTGGGGCTCGATCTCATGACCCTGAGATCATGACCTGAGCCAAAACCAAGAGCCAGTCAGTCAACCAACTGCGCCACCCAGGTGCCCCTGAGTTTCTAAATTTAATCTAATAGCACATATGGCCAGTAACTACTGTGTCGGTGCAGTCTTAGATCAGTGCCCTTTAGTTAGGAACCTTTCTTGAAGAATTGTGAAAACAGTACGATGAGTTGTACTACGTTAACAAAAGCCAATGCGATCAAGTCAGCCTCGTGGGGCATATAACTGAGCTCTGCATTATGTCGTTAGAACTAGCCATTTCCCCATGCTTGAAACACCTCCTCCCCTTGTCAAACTCAGCTCTGGGGCGCCTGAGTGGCTCAGTCAGTTAAGCCTCTGCCTTTGGCTCAGGTCATGATCCCAGGGTCCTGGAGTAGACCCATGTCAGGCTCCCTGCTCAGCAGGGAGTCTGCTTGCTCCTCCCTCTCCCGCTGCCCCTCCCCTGCTTGTGCTNTTAAAAATTTTAAAAAAAAAAAAAAAAAAAAAAAAAAAGAACACTGCCTGAATGTTACCTCCTGAGACGTCACTAGACTGCCCAATGTTAGCCCTCTGCTGTGTCCCTCTACCACACCGACCTCCTGGCATTTCCATCTGGACATCATCTGAGTCGTTTACTGTTCAGAGTGTACTCCGTCAGAGCAGGGTCGCGTGATGACACTTGTTTCAGATTAGTGAGAAATGCAATTCCAGCCCCTTAAATGGCTTTCACTCACTGAACAAATAACATTGATTACCTACTTGTGTGAGGCACTCTTCTATGTAAAATAATAAAACAGAGAAGACAACATTAGCGATCACTGGCTTCAAAGCACTTACCATTTTTGTAGCGGAAGAAAATACCAAACAAAATATCACTAACAGCTACTGGAATGATCTGAGCAATGCAATATTAAATTTAAAAAAAAACAAGTATCTACAGGATAAGCCCGCTTGGCCTTAAGAAGGAAAAATGCGGGTATGCTCCAACACAGAGAAAACCGGCCGCGGACACAGCCCCAGTACACAGCAGAGGCCAACTCCGCAGCGCAGGGCTCTGCGGTCTTTTCCTTTCTGCTTTGTACACTTCAACACAGACCGAATTTATAACCACAACCAAGTATTAATTTTTACTGCCTTTTTCTGAGCATAGAGTATTTGAGGGGAGGGGGACTTAAAAGCAGAGGCAGATCATTAACACCAAATACCTCTCAAAACCGAGGGGAGGCCAACGGGCCCCCAGCACACAGGGTGACCGTGGGAACACGATGGCGGTAAAAGCAACAGGAGGCCACAGAGGGTCACGGAGCGAATGGGGGGCCGAGGACAAGCGTGCTGAGCAGGACAATCTGAGAAGCCGGACAGTTAAACGACAGGATAACTAGACGGGGAGACAGCGCAAGTGGGAGGCTTTAAAAAGGAGGGAAGCCCTCACTTGTTTGCAAGGAGACCGGCAGGGGGCGGCAGAAGCGCGGAGACACTAGGAGAAGTAAAAAGGAGTCATCAGAAGGGGAAGGAAAGTAAGGGGGGCCAGGGGCCGCACCGAGAAAAAGAAAACCGTCTTTCCTTCGGCGCTGGAAGAAAAAGAGACGGAACGTGGCACGGACATCCAGCGGTAACAAGGAGGAAAACGGACAAATTCTAGGCCTGCCGTGGGGCCTCCATCTCGTGGCGTCCAGAAGGGTCTCCCGCAGAGGAAACCCGGGGGCAGAGGGAGCCCCCCGTGCGGGTCTGTGCCGGGCCGGACGCGACTTTCAACTGGGGGACGCACTGACCGGTTTCCCGGTTTAACAGACAAAAACCCCGTGGACGCCAAGGCGCTATCGCCGGCGGCCTGACTGGTGGCCCGCACGCCCGCCTCGACTCCCTCAGTACACGCGGGGCCTCCACCAGCTCACGAGGCGCCATCCTCGGGGTCACGGGGTGTTGTGGGAAAGAGCCCCGCACGCAGAAACGGCCGAGAATCCACGTGAAAGGGCCGAAAGCGCAGCCAGCGGCCCTCGCGCTTCCTCCGCCGGCGAGGCCCCTCGTCCACCGGAAGGCGCCTGCCCGGGGCCCTTCCTCGGGGCCCTTCCTCGGGGCCCTTCCTCGGGGCCCTTCCTCGGGGCCCATCAGCTCCACCTCCCATCGGCTGACTGGAGCCCCGCCACGAAAAACTGCCTCCGTCTCTTAAATCATTCTCAATCTTCCAAGTATCCAATTTTCTTAACAGATGTATTTCGACAGGTGTAAAGGGCGTGATTTTCACTCTGTCCACAGTGCCCTCCCCACTCTGAACCAATCACGTTATTCCTTCTGGTTTTTCTCCTTTCGGTGGACTCCTTAACATCTCTTCGCGCCTGGGGAATCCTGCCTGTTTTCCTAAAACCGAGCTCAGTGTCCCAGCCTCGGGGTGTCAACTTCCGGTGAACAGCCAAATTAGCGAAGAGGAGCACAAAACCCCCAGGACGGGAAATACTGTAAACTAGACATTAATATGTCACAGAGTCACTATTTTTCAAACATGCAAAGATATTACTGTCGTGAGTAAAATGACAATTTATTACAAGCATCTATGAATTAAAAATATCTCCCATTACATACTTAGTCTCTTCATCACACATACTAATAGTACTATTACCAGCATGATGTTAAAAAGAGGTGCGAAACCAAAAAAGTTTCACATTTGAAAAGGCTGAGAAACCTAAGCCTGGTTCAACTTTCTTCCACGAGAAAGTTACTTTTATATTACTATTTTTGTATCAAATTGAAAAAACCTTACAAGGACCAGGGCCTGTCATTCCATTTTGTCAGACCCTATCCGTCTGCCATATTTACTTTATTTAAATGACACTGTATGCTGCCATTCTGAAATTTTGCTCAACGCTGTTCTTTTAAAAATATTCCTGGTGCTACCTGTTTCTTGTTGTATCTGACACATTTCACAATTTATTATCACACTCGCGAGATAGTTAATTGCTTCCAGTTTTCTTGCTACTACATGCAACAGGACACTGAACGTCCCCAACACTTCCTGGCATAGGGTTTCTACCCTAAAAACAAAATTTAAGCCCTTGTTCAAAGTCACGCAGCTAATGCAGGTGGGGCAGTCGGGGAGCTGCACAGAGACCCCCGCCCGTGCCCTGAAGCACCGAGCGGGAAGGGCCGTGGCGGCGGCGCCGAGGCCTCAGGTGCTCAGCAGCACCCGCACCCGGTGCGCTCCTCCCCAGCGTCCTCCCAGTGCGCAGGGCCTGTGCTTCCAAGCCTGCAGCAGAACTGTAAAAGGGTTTTGTTACTGTGAAATATTATTACCCAGAGTTTGGTTAACCGTCTCTACCTTTTCTACATCCGCTCAAGGAAAGACAATACAATAAAATGCAGATAATCTTCATATTCTCCATCTCTTCCACACCCTTGCCAGTGGTGAGGAATAAAACAAACCACATTTCTTGAACAGACTAGCCGTTGAGGATGAAAGGAAAATAAGCAACAGAAGAAGGTGCACATTCACCATTAATAGGAACTCATGACGCATTTCACTGCCGTGAGAACCGCGCGGCGGCTCTTGCCCGAGACACCTTGGGTGGACACTGCCTGAGGACCGGCCGGCTGGACACGGCAGGTCCACACAGCAGTGTCCGCCTCACGGAGAGACAGCCTAGGGATCTGCTCTTGAGCGATGAGCGGGCAGAGAGACAGAAGGGCCACATCCCTACCGGCGGCCAGGCTCAGTCCCCCAGGAACCGGACACATCGGTTACTGATGACCTAAACCGAAGGGGGTGCAGTGCCCCCTAATGACTGCGGGAAGGCTACCGACACCACGGACAGGACACAGCAGCCTCCCCGAAGGTCTGTACATGACTCATTCTTGCTATAAGTGGCCTAGGAGGTGGTGAACTCATCAGTTAGGTTTGGGTACCATCTAAGCCCAAGTTCACTTTAACTGACTGACACCTGAGGTCTGCACGCCCACCCCCAGCAGAGCCCTCCAGCAACTGCGACAGGGCCGCTCAAGGACAGAACACCGGGGGCTTCCTTACTGCTAAGTCAACACTCTCCATGAAATACGGGGCTCTTGCTGCCTTTAGGGAGCTTGCTTCTCAACACGCTTTCCTCTCCTTACCACCCCGCCCCCCGCCCTGCTCGGGGCCCCGCCCCCTCGGGCCACGCCCTCCCCAGGGCCACGCCCCCCTCGGGCCACGCCCTCAGCGCTCACTCTCCTCTCCCTGGACCAAAGGCTGCGTGAGCATCTGCCTTCCTGCAGGTCGCCGAGCTCAGGCCCCGGCTCCCAGCCCATCTTTTTCACTAGAGACAAACTTTTAGGGTAACACTGTTAAGACCACATTTTTGTTGCAGAAATAAAATGCAAGTAAGCTGAAGCAAACTGAAATCCATAATCCCAAAGGTAGGGTACTTAGGATGTATGCTAGAACCCTAACTGATGACTCCTGTCCCCAATGGTTGTGCTCTGTCCTCAGCACCAAAGGCAAACCCGAATTCTTCAACGGTGTTTATGAACTCCAAGGAGCCCTCCACTCCCCGCCCGACGTCATTTCCTGACATTCGAGTGCTCGCCTCATTCCGCGGCCACACCAGGACCCAGAGCTCCGCCTGGAGACGCTGCAGCTCCGCCCTACCCCCCCTCCCCGCCTCTGCCAAACACCTGTCCCGTCTACTCTGACCCTAGCTGCTAACAGTTCCAAATCTCTTCCACCGCAGAAGAACTAACCTAACCCAACTGAGGCCACCCCGTTCATCTCACCAGTTACCGGGTGGCAATGAGCAAGGGACTCGACTCCAACACAGGAGGCAAGAGCCAGTCAGCCACAGAGCCCCCACTGCATACGACACACAACGCTAAGAAGAAACCAGCCTCTCTTCTTCCTTCGGGGGCCTTCCTGCAGCCGTTCCGCTACCAGTGCCGGGACAACAGACTTCTGCGTTCTCGGAGCCAGCTGCAGCCAGGGTTCCGCTGCTTGCAGCCGAAAGCCTCCGCACTCCTCAGTTCCCACTTCAGATGGGTCCTCCTCAGGGACAAGGGCTGATCCATCCCAAACGTGCCACACCCCCAGTGAGCGCCCCTCTCCACCACGGCCATCACCAGTCAAGTGACCACGAGGTGACCAACGTGTCACCTCTCTGCAGGCAGGGACGACGCTGAGCTAATCCCAGGTCGTGTTCCCAGCGTCTAACGGAAGACCGCTGGAAGTCATCTGAGCTACATGAATGAGCAGGGTGAATACCAGTGTAATGCTTTATTTTTCAACCATTCTAAGTAGGAAATCGCCCAAGGGATGGCCTAGACTCAGTAAATATTAAACAATAAATCTTAAACCTCTTTTTCTGAGAGCTTTAAAAAAATCAATCCCGTAACTTTCAGACTTGAATTTCAGAGATCTTAACAAGAACGAATCATCTCCAGATTATTCCGGATGACGGTTACAATCTGTCAACTGCCATAAGGCCTCATTACTCGCAGGACGTTCACGTGTGTGTGGCACAGAGTTCAACTCCAGACCAGCTGTCCTATCAGAAGGACTGTGCAAGTGGCTGCCAGCTGTCTCCTCAGGAAGTCCACACTCCAGAGGGGCTGCCACAAAGGCTTCGGCTACCCGCATCTCACACCAGCAGCTGGCACTTTTTAAACATATATTAAAGGCCAGAAATAAGTTTTTAATTGGCGGAAAGAATGGTCTATGCATCAGTACAGTGAGTATTAAAAAGTGGTTCTCTTTGATGAAGGTGAAGGTCACATTAAATACGGAGACACGTACCACCACGGCCCAAGAAAGTGAGAGAGTTCTGTGAGGTCCTTAGACACAGAGCGCAGGCCTGGAGCCTACTAGCCCTCCAGACAGTCACAGTTCACAAGAATTCCTCCTGTTAGCTCCTACCAACCGTAGGAGTGAGAAGATTCTGTCACTGGAATGTCGCTGTGTCTCCCAAATCAACCTTCACGCATGTGTTTAGCTTGAAAACCTGAACGTCATCAGGCTTATAAACCAGGTTATCTGTATGGTTTTAAGTGCAAAATTTACTAAGAGACTTGCTTTCAAATAATATTAAGGTTGGGGGGGATACCCCAACGATGGTTTTCAACGGCTACTGTTATCTACCCAAACTAACACCATGGAATGACCAAACTGAGTTATTTTAGTTTGCAACAATCACCAATCCACGCGTGGCACTGAGAAATACATCAGCAAAAATTCTGAATGGAAACCATCGTGACAAAACATGAATCACCTTTCCAGATGACAGAAAACCCAAAGTCCACACCACAGCTCACCCTGTATGGCCCGTGCCAGTCTGCCCTGCTGGTACCAAGTAGCCTGAATTTTCTTTTCCATCAGGTATTGGGGGGGGTAGGGGATCCCCATTCCTGAGCGCCTAAAATGAAACTACTGTATCCAAACCTTGCCTGCTTAGTGCCACAGAGGACCACAGCTGAGTGAGCAAGTATAGCCCCCAAGAAACTCTGCTACAGATCTGCCCCTCCGGTGTGTGGGGCACATTGCTCAGAAGGTCAATGCATTCTGCGCCATGCCACCACTTCTAGAAACAGTATGGAACTTACATTGGTCACTAACACCACGTGGCCACAGCCCATCTAACAGAACACTGACTATTCCTAAGTTAAAGTCAGTCTGCAAACATTCAGAAAAGGAAGTAAGGCTGTGGCCTTTGCATCTAAAACGTGTGAAGGACAATGAAGAAGTCCCCCCTCCCTTGCTCTTTGACTCCATCCTAACTTTACACCAGCTAATGAGGGGTAATTACAAGTGATTAGCTGTAACAATCACTGTTACAAACTGGGAAAAGGTAAACAGCAGTTCTGATCAGCATTCTGTGGGGACGCGATTAAAGCAGCATTCGAAGCGATGACCTTGAGCGTTCCCTCAGGCCTGGAGACTCTGCTGAGCAAAACTGTGCTGTATGAAAACCTCCCAGGTGTAACACCGTGCTTGAATTAACTGATGAAGTGCTAGGAGTGGTGAAGACTGCTATCTGAAATGACACCGTTCCCTTTGCGGGGCAGAAACATTCCAATAAAGAATTTTCTTCTTCCCCCATCCTGCCAAAATTAACCCAATATCCAAGAGACAAGCAAAAAATACATTATTTATACATAGGCTCACCTTAAAAATAGCTGTTCTGTAATAAATTTATTCCACATATTAAGAACATCTGAATTTCTGGAACTATTATGTATTTAAGAAAGCAAGAGGTTTTAGACACTAGAATTTCAAGCAGAACACAAAAACCCTAGACATGATCATTTAGTACAAACAATTTCAACTAAACACAGCCATTTCACCTGCTTTAAAAAATAATTTCACTTCAGTTTGCCAAAGCAGTTTCCATTTGAATTAATCAAGAGAGCTACTTTAGTGTCCGTTCCATGGTACTTACTAAAGTGTGTCAGGGGGACCAATGATAAGGACTTCCCACCGGTAAAGATCATTGTCATCTATTAAACCTGCTGAAAAGCCTTCCACTGGATTTTTGTTGAGTTCTGTGGAAAAAAAAAATTTTTTTTGAT
Source organism: Ailurus styani (assembly GCA_002007465.1). Classification (NCBI taxonomy): domain Eukaryota; kingdom Metazoa; phylum Chordata; class Mammalia; order Carnivora; family Ailuridae; genus Ailurus; species Ailurus styani. The sequence goes on along the minus strand of LNAC01000150.1, from coordinate 4,532,787 downwards.
CAAAACTTTTAGGCATATAATTTTCACCCAACAGATCAATTACAGAACCTGAGCACATGTTATAAATTGCAAACTGTTCAGCAGATAGCCCTGGCTCCACTAGCAAAATGCTGCCTGATGCCCAAAACGTGTCCGTTTCTGCACCAGAGGGATGCAGTGGGGCGGCCGACCGTCCGGATCACGCGCCAGCCCCCCACTTGCTCCCTGGCTTCCAGCCAGGCCCTCCGCGATGCAGGGAGCCGTCCTGCGGCGGTGCTCCTCAGGCCCACCCCTCGGAGACCGCGGCCCGGGCTGCGTCCGACCTGCGCTCCCCACCATTCTCCCACTGCGGTCTTTGGGGGGTACACTTTCAGAAGGTGCAGCACCTTCATTTAGTGGGCATCTGTGAGACCAGCCCCCCGTCCCCTTGGGGACACCCATCTCCAGCTGGCGTTCCTGTGGGGCTCAGCACACTCAGCACGGAGAGCAGACTCCGCGCGACTGGCCTGCGTGTGTTGACCCTGATGCCAGCCAAGCTCCCAGCACACGGGACCGGCTTAGTAATATTAACGGAGGTGCGCCCAGCTGGCTCAGTCATGATCTCAGGGGCCTGGGTTCGAGCCCCACGTGGAGTGCCGAGAATACTTAATAAATAAATAGGTTTTGAAGAAGGAGGAGGAGGAGGAAGAGGAGGGGGAGGGAGGAGGGTGGAAGGGAGCTAGAGCAAATTCTTTGGTGTCTCTTCTTTTTTTTTTTTTTTTTAAGATT
>LNAC01000150.1:4519937-4531742 GCA_002007465.1 Ailurus styani | reverse complement strand
GGGGGGTACGGGGTGGGGGGCGGACAGGGGGGGACGTAGGCCGACAAGGGAGCGCAGCGGGCCAAGTCAGGAGTACAGTCTGATGGTTTCTAGACACACGGCGCTCAATGATGACCTACTGACGGTGAGTATTAAGAACAGATTTTTTTATACAGCTGTTTAATGAGGTATAATTGACACTCAGTGAACTGCATGTATTTAAATTGAAAGTCTGACACACATTAATACACACGCACTCCTGCAAAGCTGTCAATACCGAAAGACACACACTGTATACAACAATCCGCAGCAGGGAGGTCAGACAGGGAGCACGCGCCGGCTCCAGCCGGGAAGTGGGGGCCGAGCACTGGAGAGAGAGCCGCCGGGCAGGGATGTGCTGGGGCCTGAACAGGTGTGTGATTCTCACACGCTTCCTGCCATCAGCCTCCGAGTTCAGTCTAATGATGAAAGTAAGCGTGATTCAACCCAGAGTGCTTTACAGAGGACTGAACCCAGTATGTTACTAACGGAGGAGATCTTAATTTTTTGAGGGACAAGGAGGTGCTGTTATTTCAACAACTAGGATTTAATACCCCAACATGCCAAACACAGAGCCTAAAGGCAAATTTTATTTACATTTAAATACAAACGACTTTTCTCAAAAGTTGAAATATTTTTTAGATTTTTGCCTAAAAGGCAACATAGACCTATCTAACATTTTAAATCACGACTACTTCAAAATGCAAGAGATGTATTTTTACTTTTACTTTTAAATAGCTTACTCTAAGATATTTTTATAAGGATGCTAAAAATGGAAAGACATGAAGATAGGAACTGCATTTTGTTTCTGCATGTACACACTCCCCGGGCAGCAGCGCTGCTGTGGGCCCGCGGGCGGGGAGGGCGCGCGGGGAGGGGGGGGGGGTCAGGGAGGGCGCCCCAGCCCCACCCCACGGTCCCCCAGGGGCAGGGCACAGCACAGACCACAGCAGTTAAGGGCAGTCATGTTCTTCTTCTAGAGGAACATTATCATATTTCTCAGACCATTTTCTTCAACACTGTAGTCAAGTCTTGTGGAAGACTCTGTAATTTATCTAGAAAATCACCATCTTGCTGCATCTTCCATCAGAAGTCCAGTGGGGGGAAGAAAAAAAAAATTCCAGTGGAGTCTTTTTTTTTTTAAGATTTTTATTTATTTATTTGACAGAGAGAGAAAGAGAGAGAGAGAGAGAGATCACAAGTAGGCAGAGGGAGAGGAGGAAGCAGGCTCCCCGCTGAGCAGAGAGCCCGATGTGGGCCTTGATCCCAGGACCCTGAGATCACGACCCGAGCCGAAGGCAGGGGCTTTAACCCACTGAGCCACCCAGGCACCCAGTCCAGTGGAGTCTTATAAATGGAGGTGGATAAGTTCCAAAATTAACATATACGGTCAAAATGACCCTTGAAATTCCCTTACATGTCCCATAAAGTACATCACTGCTTCTCACTTCTGTCAATGTATCGTCGTCTCGGAAACTCTTCTGCACCTTCTCCCCGCGCTTTCCTTCCACTGGAGTGACCACCTCCGCACTGAAGACGTCCACTCTCTCACTCTGGTCGTGGCTTTTGCCCCGAGCAGGGGTCCCCCAAGGCCTGCACCCATAGGTATTTGACAGATACCACACCTTCACGAATGCTTCCCTTTCCCATAGGGTCTTCCCTAAATAATTTACCAAATAATCGTCTTTGGACTTCTGCTAAGCTCCCAGTAATTACACTTTCGAGTCTGCACGCCATCCCTGACACTCGATTCCTGTGGAATCTCAGCCCCCGATCCCCACGAAGTAACCAGGCAAGTGCCACGAGTGGTAAATGGTCCAACGGCAGCACAGTAATTTGGAGGGGCACGAAGAAGGGCACCTTGTCATCATGAAGAGACAGGAGACATCGGAAATAAGACTGAGGACTTGGGCGGTGGCGGCACGGTTGAGACACAGGAGCCTGCGCTAGAACTTGAGACACAGAGATCAGGCGAGGCTGGAACAAGGGGGGCGTGCAGCCTAGAGCAGGCAGGTCACAAGCTGGGCGGCAAAGGGCCTTCGCAAGCCCTGTATCCGGGGGGCAGTGACAAGCCTTTGAAGGGTTTGTGTCTTGTTTTGTTGTTCGAACAATGAGGTGACCATGAGATTCACATTTTCAAAAACAAATCTTGCAGAGCATGTAAGATGACACGGAGTCAGGCCACAGTGATGACAAAGAAACGAAAAAGGAAGCCATAAAGGTAACCCTGGAATGCGTCCCTTTAGCAGGGTGCCCTGGGAATGATGATGGAAAACAGGCACATTTAGGAGAAACAACCAACCAACCTAACTTGGTGATGTGAGGCTTAAAATGACATAAATTTCCTCAAGAAGTTAAACACAAAGCTACCATCTAACCCAATAATTCACTCTTGGGTATATACTCAAGAGAAATGAAGACATCTGTCCATGTGAAAGTTCTGCGAAGATATTTACGCATCAGCATCGCTTGTCATAGTCCGAAGGTGCGAACAAGCCCAACGTCCGCGGGTACACGGACCTCGTGCACGTGCGGTCGCGGACAACCCACCCGCAAAAAGGAACGAGGTACCGACACGCTCACAAACCGGAGCCTGTCCGCGCCCCGGACACGATCACCACTTCCAGGAACACACAGACACGTGTGGTTACAGACACCCCGGGCCACAAGCAGCAAACACCACGCTACAGCGAAACCCGAACGGGCAGGGCCCGGAGCCCTCCATAAACACGCCGCGTGGGGGACAAGACAGGGCTGAGCTCAGACTTTATGTTTTCTTATTCTTTTATTTTTTTTAAAGATTTTATCTATTTGAGAGAGAGGAGAGAATGCGAGCGAGCACGAGAGGGGGAAGGTCACAGGGAGAAGCCGCCGCCCCTGCCCAGCAGGGAGCCCGACGCGGGACTCGATCCGGGGACTCCACGTGTTTGCCGTGTGCTTCCGAACCCGAGGAGACAGAGAGCGCGGGACTGCTCCCAGGAACCGCGGAGCCCCCTGCACCCATCGCCCGGCTCCGCGGGCTCCTTCTCGGAAAGCCGGCGGGGCGCCGGAGGGGCGGCCTGATCCACGGACTCCCGTTTTCCTCTGCCGCGGGGCAACAGACCATCTCTGCGCCTCGGCCCACACAGGTCCTACCTTTAAGAAGGTAGACCATTACACGCTTGAATGCAGTGAAGACAATAAAGGGAGATCTGGTACTCCTGAAGGCATGAGGATTCGAACACATCACAGATACGAACATAGAAGTGTCTGTAACAAGGAACGAAATGCACAGACGGACCACACGCCACCGGAGCGCCTGTGAGATGAACGAGCAGCAGTGTCGTGGGCGCCCGGCGCGCGGGGACACGGCAGGTCACGCCCAACACGGGAGTGAGCGGCCACGCACGTCTGCGGGAACGCGGGCCACGAAAACCACAGAACCAGAGAGGAGGCCAGGGTCCGATGGCAGTGAAGTGCTCCCAGGCACTGCGGGCCAAGGGCCTAACAAGGAAGGGCACCTCCTGAAATAACTGCTGGGAAATGCACCAAAATAAAGAATGACGTCACAGAAAGCCGACCAAAAAGGACAGCCTGCTTACTGACCCCGTGTGAATATGTGACTAAAACTAAACAGCCATGACTGGCTACAAGCTTTCAAAAGTATATTCTAAACCTTGATCGTGTAAAAAATAGGGTTAACCTAAAGAAACAAAACAGAAGTCAGGCGAGGGTCTGCTCCTGCGCGCAGGTTAGAAATCCAGGGGTTCCCGCACGACCCAGAGGTGTTCGGTGAGCTTGTCTCCGCGTGCGGGCTCTTTCAAGAACACGCGTCCCCTGAGGAACAAGCACCTCTCTGTGGGTCAGTGCTGTTTCCAATAACACCTTGGAGCCTGTTGTGTTGTGTTTCGGTCAAACGCAACCACGTGACGATTTTTAATTGGCATGCATATTATAACTCCGTATTTCCACCTGCATACACGCATTGTAAGTGTCTGGAATGGTGGTCACCAAACGTGAATGATGCTTATTATTAAGTGGTAGGGTTCGTTCAACTTCCTTTCTTCGATTTTCTTAATTATAAGGATTTCTTTTAATTTATTTATTTGACAGAGAGAGATCAGATCACAAGTAGGCAGAGGCAGGCAGAGGGAGAGGAGGAAGCAGGCTCCCTGCTGAGCAGGGAGCCTGATGCGGGCCTCGATCCCAGGACCCTGAGATCATGACCTGAGCCGAAGGCAGAGGCTTAACCCACTGAGCCACCCAGGCACCCAATTTTCTTAATTATAAAAAAAGGCATTCATTCTAAAATAAAACAGGAAAATAAAATGTAAGCAGTTCGTCACTCTCCCTTCTCATCCTTCGAAATAAACTGTTAACACTTTGCCATACACATTCTTTCCAGTTTTGAATATACCCTTATCACAGAAAATGGAATCATTTTATACCTTGTGGGTCATATAGGTACAGTATAAACATTAGTTACTTGGTTCCTCCCACTTTTTTCAAGTACAGATAAAACTGCCAGGGACCATCTCTGCACTGCCTGGCACATCTGAGGGCAAACCCGGAACCTAAACTCCTCTGGGAGTTGAACTGTGGGTCGAACTTCATCCATGAAACGTTTGTTTTAATCCATGTCTGTAGAAACGCTGGGGGTCCCTGTCTCCCTGCAGCACTGCTGACCCTGGGGACTGTAGAAACGCTGGGGGTCCCTGTCTCCCTGCAGCACTGCTGACCCTGGGGACCGGCCTCTTCCCACTGACCACTGACAGTTTGTGTTTCTTGCTTATTCATATTTTTTGCCCTTTTTAAAAATATTAAGTGATTCAGCTTCTTACTGATTTGGGTGAGCCTTTTAAACATTATAGCTCTGGATAACTGCCACTTTATTTTAAAATGTTCTTCATTTGTTTTAGCTCTGTAAATTTTCATCTTTTGCTAATAAGCAAAAGTTCAAGCAATGTATGTTTTTAAAAAAAAGTCAATTTTCATGATTCCTTAGTTTGTCATGCTTAGAAAAACCCCCTCTGTCCAGCCCACAGTAAAATATTCTGGACTGCTTTCTTCTAATGGTCTTATCTTTTGTTTTATTTCAACCATTGGCTAATGGTCTAGGCACAGTCAGGTTCCAAATCCCGAAACGAGGACAACAGTGTCTACTTCACGCTCACCCAGCATCTACCCTCGTACTTGGCACGCTGTAAACACACAGGAACTACCATGACCCCTTGTCATTCAGGCAAACATAAAGCTAGGAATCCAGATCCCATCGACCGATCCCAAACGGGACCCGTCGGTTTTCTCGGGGCATTTTATTAAGTAACCCATCCTTTCCCCAGGACCTGGAAGCCACCTATTGGTGGACCCTGGACGGGAAGGTGATCCAGCCGTCCACTGCTCGGCTTCAGACCGTGCAAAACAGCGCTTCCTTATAAAGCGTTTCGTGCCCCTTGAGAATCTACCAAGAAACTGAAATAACCCCAACTGAAAGCCCCATTCCGTCATTTGTTGTACAAACACACACACACACACACACACAGAACACAGAGACTTCCAAGTTGCCTACAGGGCACCTAGAAAAGGATTCCCAATAAACTATTAAAAATGAAACCCCTAAATTTTCTGTAATACTTGTTTTTATGACTGGGGAAAGCGTATTTCAGGCAAAGGTGGAGAAAGGAAGAACTTAACGGTAGGGAGTCATTTAAAAACATTCGGGAGATAAAAGCTGGTGGTGTGAGCGCACACACGTGCTTCAAAATCTCTACTAGCTTTTCGGTGCGTCTGTGATGCGCTAAGACAAGTGCTCCACAAAGCCCAGAGACAGTGTGTGACGGACAGACATGCACACTAGTTCCACTGGGGGAAAGCAGATCCCGCAGGAAAGAAACGGAAATAAAGTATCGCATAAAAAATACAACAAGAATAAAAATAAATCGAGAGAAAGGAAGAGAAAAGGCGAAGGCAGGGAGGCTGGAGCAGGCGGCACTGCCCGGCCACACAGAGAGCAGACGGCTGTCAGGGCCCCGGCACCAGCGCCCATGCAAACTCGCTTCCCCCGCTGACCAGCGCCCTGGCTTCACTGCATTCACGGCTTTCAAAGGACATAAGGAAACAGCCCCACAGCAATAAGATGCCGTAACACACCCCATCCGAGGAGGGCCGAGACACACCCACTGAACCGCGTGGCGTCCCTGCACCCCACCCACTTCCTGGATGAACTCGACACCCCGAAGCTGCAGGATGGTGTGGGATGTGGGGCCAAAGGCACCTGATGCTTACAGCACCCAAGTCTCATCGTTTCCTTAAGTTGGAAGCCAACGTTTCCAGACAAATCTGAGACACCCGCGTGCCGGGAAAAGTGCAAGTCTCTCGCCGGGCCCTTAACGCTTTCACGTGGAGGAGAAGAGAAAAAGGCTGGGCTGTGTCAGAGCATCGCCAGGCCGGACGACCAGCGTGGTCAGACTGAGTTCCCGAGCACCAGGGGAAGCTCTGCACCGGGTCCGGCCAGCGCGGAAGCACGAAGTCCCCTCGTGACCTTGCGTGGACGTGAAGAATGCAGAAGCAGGAGTCTGTCTGAGCCGCGTCTACAGATGCAGACGCAACCTGGAGTCTGGAGTTTAGAACACGCTACTGCAGATACGTGCTGCACTCTGCTTAGAAAGCCCCTACTCAGAACTGCTCTGGATTCACTCCAGCCCCAAACGACATTTTGTATTCTGATCTGGTAAACAAAAATTAACCTACTGTTAAATTACTAGTGAGTGAGTTTCATTTTATAGATAAATTACAAACAAATAACATGGTGTTCCTGTCATTTACTTTTTAAAGACTTTCACTTTTCTTAACTCATTCATTAAATAAAATTGTCAATTTTTAAATAAGTATCCAGATACCCGTCTTAACCCTCATTTCTAACTTTCAGTTGATTTTCCTGGATTTTTCAAGGAGATCAGCCTTTGCTAACGTATCATTTGACCTGTTTCCATTAACCGTGTCTTGCTTTTTGTCCTGTTCTCCTGTACCGGCTGGAACAATTAAAATATGGACAACAATGCCGACGTGCACCTCATTACTTCCCCGGCTTTTAAGTGCGCAGATAATCACTGCTGACTTTCGACACTGTTATTCACACATTAAAGCAATTCCATTCTTTCCCGAGGGCCCTACATCGTTTTGTCCTTGGTGTGGCTGTTCGGTTTTTAACGTAAAGACAGAAAGCTGGGTCTGGGTCTCCCCAAACACCTTCTGAGTCTCGCGTCCATCTGTCAGTCCATCCATCCCCGCACCGCAAGCACAGTACCGCCCTGCGATCCAGAGGCCATCCCCGCCACCCCAGGAAGCCAGGCCCTCCCACTCCCCCGGCCCAGGGAAACCCTCTGGTGTTTCCAAGATGTCCGATTTTGGTATCAGGGTTGTAATGGGCTCAAATGAAACAGGAGACTTCCTAATTTTTAGATGGAGTAAGTGAAACAAAGTGACAAAAATACCAGAATAAACAGATCAATACAACATGCTAGACAAAAACAGGCTCTTGGGGAACTTATAAAATTGTCCATTGGGGAAGAGAGGAGTAAGTCCAAAACTTAGTATCACATTCTACATTTACACGTAATATAAACGTCACCAAAATAATTTAGTTTTGATTTTTTTTTTATTCTTTAGCTGGACTAGGATATGAAACTCAGCTTTGTCTACACAGAAATGAATGATAGGAAAAAATTACGAGGGGGACCTGGCTGGCTGGGTTTGTGGCATGTGCAGGTCTTACTCTCAGGCCTGTGAGTTCAAGCCCCACGCTGGGCATGGAGCTTACTTAAAAATAAAAAAAAATAAAAAAATACAACATATGATCAAGTTTTAATGTACTTTTGGTGCCTGTGTAAGAGGACTCAGATAACAAATATAAAAAAGGAATGCAAAGTAAAAGCCAGGGTGGGTGATACAAAGTAAGTGACAAATGTGTATTAAACAGTGTTGATTCTTGGTTCTACCACGACTTCCTTCAACTAGGCCCAATGCCCCGCCCCTTGCCACAGACAGAAAAACAATCCAAGCAGCAGGCCAGGCCAAGACTTCTTCCACAAAGGAGAAAAACAGGTGTGACTAGGTGGAGACGGCAGTGATACGTTGCTGTATTGATTTCTATCATAGCTATAGAAAATTACATACAGTAATTCATTTTGGGACACCCCTCCCCCATCACACCTCCCACTCCTCTTCAAACCTTTCCCTGGGTGGTACCGACAGATGATGTTCCTCTAACTCTAGTCACTGTGTGTGTGCTTCTGTGTTATTATAATCACACCGGCCCAAGGAGAGAACCCTGCTGCACAGTCAGCAGCGGAGTGAAATACACCCTCACCTGACAGCCCACCAGACCGGACAGTGACCTGCATGTGGGGCGAACACGGCTTCTCACAAAAGGGGACATCCTGGGAAGACACAGGTGAGCTCAGCAAGAGGCCCAGAAGAGCACAGCCCTTCCAGCAAAATCAAAGTCAAGAGCTTGACCGGGCCCGCACCTCCCTGAACCACACCAAGCCCGTTTCTGGGCGAGAGGAAGGAAGGTGGGGCGACGCGGGCGGCCAGACACGGCGCAGTGTGGCTCGGAGAAGCAGGGAAACCCTGTGTGCAACGGGAACCGGAGTCGGCATGGCCACCACCGAGCACCGTGTGGACACAGCGACAGGCATTCCGTGTCTTCAAAGGTGTGACGACGGCGAAAAGAGAGAAGACCGGATTCAGGAGAAAAGTCACGCTGCAGAGCAGGCCCTGGACGGTGTCGGAGGCTCAGGGACGGCTCCCGTACATCACGTGTCAATGGTCCAACAGCCTCTGCTGAGAGCGAGGCGACACCAAATTTTCCTAGTGGACTGCAGAAACCGATTAATAAAGATGGGAACAGGGCGCCTGGGTGGCTCAGTGGGTTAAAGCCTCTGCTTTCAGCTCAGGTCATGATCTCAGGGTCCTGGGATCGAGGCCCCCATCGGGCTCCCTGCTCGGCGGGGAGCCTGCTTCCTCCTCTCTCTCTGCCTGCCTCTCTGCCTACTTGTGATCTCTCTCTGTCAAATAAATAAATAAAATCTTTATAAAAAAAAAAAAAGATGGGAACAGCAGAAAGCAAATTTCTAATCTCTAATGGTAGGCCCCTTTTTGGAAATGAGAGCCATCTTACGTTTTCATTCCACGAAACGAGGAAAAACGTCATGCTTACGTACAGAAGAGCTGGCAGAGGGCTACCCTAAAGCCCCTGTGGCTGTACCTCTGAACGGGCAGCCCCTGGGGGCGCCTGACCGGGATCTCAGCTCAGGCTGAGGTCGCATGGCCCTGGGACGGGCCCACCATGGGCTCCGCGCTCAGAGTGGAGTCCGCTTGTCCTTCTCCCTCTGCCCCTCCCCCGCTCTCTCTCAAATAAATACAATCTTTTGAAAAAATAAATACTTGAGAAAATGTTGCAAAATGTTTTTTTCTATATACAGCTTTTTAGTTTTTTTTTTTTTAACATTTATTTATCTTTCAGACAGAGTGTGCACAAATGGGGACAGGCAGAGGGAGAAGCAGGTTCCCAGAGGCGCAGGGAGCCCGACCTGGGACTCGATCCCAGGACCTGGGATCATGACCCGAGCTAGACTCAGATGCTTGGCCAACAGAACCACCCGGCACCCCGCTTTTTCCTATTTTTGAGAAAAAAAAAACGGGAGGGGCACTTTTTAAAAAGCATTATGCATATTTTATAATCTAAAAATGAAGCCATCTTCATGGCAGGAGGTGCTGAGTCTATTTTCCTCCTACACATTCTCTCCCTCCTAACTCCCCTCCCCCGTCTCCTGAACCATGCAGGGTCAGGATGCTCCCTGACACCCCTTCCGTTTACGACCAGTCCCCTCATCGTAAATAAAGACCCTCCAGAGGCGCCTGGGTGCCTCAGTGGGTTAAACGTCTGCCTTCGGCTCAGGTCATGATCCTGGGGTCCTGGGATCGAGTCCCGCATGGGGGCTCCCTGCTCAGCGGGGAGTCCGCTTCTCCCTCTAACTCTGCCTCCTTGTGTGTGCTCTGTCACGTATTTTTTTAAAAAGACCCTCTGGTCACCCATGCTTGATGTTCCTTCCTTCCAAAATGTCTCTAGCATCTCTCTCTTCCAGCACTGCTGTTGTTAACATCATTAGCCTAGCTTTGACCCTAAAACACGGTAGGGTATCAGAACTATTTTCCACCCATACTGAAAACTGTCTTCTGTATTTACTGGAAGGATGTTTTCTGAGGACGTTATTTATTATTTTCAAACAATCCCATCCTTAGGAGGGAAGGCACTCAAGAGAAGTAATTTTCTGACCTCAGCCATGCGGAGGCTTCTCTGGAGCATGTGGCTTATTTTTTTTATCTTATCTATTCCATGAACTGTGTGACTTATCAAATCTGCCTCTAAGTCTTGGCTGCGAGAACAGCCAGATTATGCCGGCAGTAAATACACAGAGTTGCTTGGTATGTATTTTCACTAAAAGCTGATTCTAGCGAATACTCTGCCTGTATCCACTTTCCCCCTTTGTGCTCCCGTTTTAACAGGGGATGTCCACTTGCCTAAACTTCTCATCTACTCAAAAGCGAACTTGAGTGTGTGCTGGGCACTGGAGATACAGCGACGAGCTCAACGCCCGTTGCCCCCTTCGACCTTGAGTGACCGGCCTGCCGACGGCTCCTTCTCGCTGGGAAAGACACACGAGCAGATATAAAGTCCACCAACGGTGACGCGTCCTGTGAGGAAAAGCAAAGCTGCAGGAGGCAGAGCAGGAGGGCGGGGGCACGAACACGCGTCCACAGCCAGGCATCTGGAGGACCCCCGCACACCACGTTCTCAATGAGAGAGAAAAGGCAGTCCGGCAACCCCTCCGGCCAACACACGTTGCAACAGTACCTTAGGGCAGGCTGTCTCCCTGCCTAAACCCCTTTCTGGGCAGGCGACGGCCGCACGACCCCACCGAGGGGGCCCAAACCACAGCCTTCCGAAGGCGGACGGCCCCCCTGTGCTTCCCGAGCCACGCCTCGCCCTGCCCCGCCCGCCGCCGCCCCTCCATCTGCCCTCCCTCCGGCCGCGGGCGCACACGGAAGGCTTCAAGTTCCCCGTGTGGAGGGGACTACTCCCACATTCCCCCGTCACCACGGCCGCACAGTCCTACCGGCGCTCAGCCTGACCTCAGACCCCCCCGCCGCGCCTTTCCGGCACCCCTTCCCTCCCCGCAGCCCGCAGCCCCCAGCCCCACGGCCCGCTACCCTCCCAACCCCTCTCCCAGCGGCCTCGGACACGACCCGGTCCTCTGCGATCCGACACGCGGCCTGCCGTCACGGGGCCTCTTGGCGTGTGCCCTCTGCGCCCCTGCGCCCACCCGCCGCGGGGCTCGCGCCGACAAGTGCGGGCGGCCCCGGACCAGCAGCCGACCCCTCTGCTCGGGCCAGACGGGGACACAAGTCACGGTTCTCGCCTGTGCTCCCGGGCACTGCGCGCTACCGCGTCTGCCACACTAGCTGCAGAGACTGACGTGCTCTGTTTTCAGGACTCGGCCAGAGAAGAGCCGCGAACCTAGGGGCGAGGAGATGCGAGGGCTCACGTGACTGCCACGGGCGGCCCGCCAGCCTTTGGGCAGAAACTCTGCACTGAAGCGAGACCCGCGCTCACACACATTCCGGACGGCGCTTGTCCATCGGGGAAAGCTGCTATTAAGTACCTAGCATCACCGCATCACCGTTCGCCCCGATGGCCCTTCGGCGGAAGCCCCCCGGCGGCCATGCAGCCCGGCCCGACTGTCC
>LNAC01000150.1:4503693-4515116 GCA_002007465.1 Ailurus styani | reverse complement strand
AAAAAAAAAAAAAAAAAAAAAAAAAAAAAAAAAAAAAAAAAAAAAAAAAAAAAAAACAGCTGTGGCACGCCGCCAACCCCTACCCCGTTTGCAGTGCGCGTGTGAGCCATGTGTTCACTTCCTCTCCTTCCTCAAAATTACATTTATCTACACAAATTTCAAAATAACCATCTAGCTAAAACTACTCTGTTTAAACACAAGGTGGCCTGGCCTGCCCGCGGTTCTGGACAGGAGAAGGTGACCGGATCCGGCGGAGTGCAGGGAGCGGCACGGGGCACTCCCAGAGGGGCCGCTGGCCAGGGACGGGAGGGGGTAGGGGGAAGAGGGGAGGGGAAGAGGGGAGGGAGGACGGTGGCAGCTAACCTTCGGGGCAGAACCCCAGAGCCGCCCGCCTGCGCCCACCGCAGGAGCGCCCACCGCAGGAGCCAGTGAGGAAGGTCAGCAGGGAGAGGTGGACAGAGAACACCTGTCACAGCAAGAAGCCAACAATGTCTAAAGTTGGTAAACAAAAACCAAACAGTACAGCCATATTATTTAGAAACAAGGAGCCTCACAAAATTTGCACCAAAAAGGATTTTTATAAGTAGCCACCGGCCTCTGGGGAGCGGGGCTCTTCATTACCAGGCCTTCCGTACGCCTCGTATTTGACTACCGTTTGAGTTAAGAGTGTACATAATGTTGACTGAAGTCTGTGTTCTTGCTCACGTCAGCCTCCTCCCTCTCCTCACCCGCCCAGCCGTCCACCTTCCTCCTCCCGCTGCGGCAGAGGCCAGGCCGCACTCAGCAGGTGTTTCTCAACCGCAAGTCAGGAGGTCATGAAACAGATCTGGGGGCGGGGGGGCACCGGCAGCGCCTCCTTCCTAATAAAAAGAAACAAGGAAACAATACTGCTGGTGACGCTTCCACTTCGGTCACAAAGGTTCGCTGCCGTGGGGGGGGGGCACCGTGACCGTGGGTGTCCTCGGCCGGCAGCCGCAGGACCGTGTGCCGCGGGGGGGCACCGTGACCGTGGGTGTCCTCGGCCGGCAGCCGCAGGACCGTGTGCCGCGGCTGAGTGTGGATCGGGCGGGCGGCGAGCTGGCCGAGGCCCCGGGGCCTCTCAGAACCTGCCGCACGTCTGGCCGACCTCCCCCCTTCCCTGGGCTCCGGCCGACTGCTCTCCTCACCCAGCTCGGCCCCTCGGGCTGGGCCTAGTGGCGAGTGTGCTCCTCTCCAGCCCCTCTCCCTGCTGTAGACCCCACGGCCTCCACCCCCCTCTCCTGGCTCTGCGCCCCCCCGCCCCCCGCTGCTCTCAAAGGCCGAGGGCGTCTGTCTGTATGGACGGCGCGCCCTCAGCTCTCCGCCCAAAGGCCGAGAAGTTAAAAACCTACAGATCGCAGGACGAGGCCGCATCACGGGCAAACCAGCGCAACTGCAGTGTGGGTTTACGTTTTAAGACAGGAATCATCTCAAGCCCAAAGAGAAGCTATGACCGAGACGCGGGAGCCGTAAATTCAGGCTTTGCACAATACGGACCACGTCGCTGGCACACGCCGGTGCCGCACGCGGGCGCGGCGGCACGGCTCACACGCGCAGTGGCATCGAGGACGCCTGTGCGCCGGCCACGGCGACAGACAAACGGCCTAACACACCCTTGGGAGAGCCGGCCCGCCCACAGCTAAGATGCTTCCCGGGACACACGCGTCGGGCACGAGCCCCAGTCTCATTCTCAGGAGCCGCAATCCCCACCCAGTCCCGCTTCCGTCTGTCCTTCAGCTCGGAAGGAAGGTCCGGGGCACAGTGCTGATCACCCCCCTTCCTTCAGAGTAAAACCAGGGCAGGTCGGCAGAAGGACAAACCCACGGGCCAGGTCTGTTCTGGCCCCCATGGACGACAGCACCCTGTAAGGCCTCATTTCAGTGAGTTTTTTCCTAGTCTACAACTCCCTGGGTGGGGAAAGAAAAAAAATCAATAGATTTAATGATTAATAGGAAAGAACAGGAAAAAAGTCCTTGAACTCACCCACGAAAGCACCCGTGGCAGAAACAGATTTCCAGCGTGTACAAAAGCAGCTTAACCAACGGCAAAGAGCAGCACCTTCAAGCCTCCGCGCCGTGAAGCACGGCTTTCCGCACGTCCCGTCACGGACACAGGCCACCCGACAGCAGGACCCGATCGCACGGCCCTGCGGAAACACTTGTTTGGTGCCCGCGGAGAACAAGTCCGGTGAGAGGGGCTTTGTAGTCGGCTTCCCCGTCTTCTCCGAAACAGTGCGGCTTCGCCTGTTCTACCACAAGGAGTAAGTAAGACAGGCTTTTCTAAGACGAGCGAGATAAGCGGGACCGAGCGCAAGGGCTGCTCGCCGGCGTAATGAACGCACTTGCGCGGCGCGCAAGGCCCCGGCAGCGGGAACGCGGTCACGGGAGGGAGCAGCCGAGCCGGTGCCAACGACAGCGAGGCTCCCAAATGAAAGAGACTCGCGACACACAGAGTGCAACAGAACAGGTGGCGGGAAGCCCGGAGAAGAGCAGAAGACGGAAGGCAGGCCAGGGAGGCCAAGCGGCACAGAACGGGCGCTGCCCGAGGACAGGCGAGTCCGAAGCACAGGATGCGGGACCGCCCTGGGCCGCGCACGGGAACAGCCGGCAGCGCGTCGCACCCAGACCGACACCCTGGACAAGGGTCGGCCCGGCGGGGAGACCACGCGCGCCACCGACGCGCAGGCGGGACCAGCCACCCTCGGAGGGAAACGCGGCGGCGGCGCCCCGCTGCCCTGGAGGCGCAGCCCGCGAGGCCGGGAGGCGACGCGAGCGTGTCTACTGGGCACGAGGCGAAGGGAACGTAACCCGGAAACTCCACCATCAGCCACAACATCGCGCCGCTGTGAAGACCGCTGACGGGCATCTCTAAACGTACCCGCGCTCCTCCAGCCAAAATCTGTTGGATAAACGTAAGGGAGAGTTGTGAAAGCTCCGACGCTATCGTCGACCCCAGAGCGAGTCACGAACGCCTGGCCGTTTTCAGTGCGTAGTGTCTCCGAGAGCCGCTGGCGGGTCCCGGTCGCCAGCTCGTCCCGGCGGCCCCCGCAGCTCCTCACCGCCAGAGCGCGGGCACCGCCACCCGGCCCTGCCCGCCGAGGCGGGAGACGGGGCAGCAAGGAAAACGAACAATGTGCCCGCTAGAGGGAAGAGAGGGCCGCCTGGGGGGCTCAGTCGGGCGTCTGCCTTCGGCTCAGGTCGCGATGCCAGGGGCCCGGGATCGAGCCCCGCATCGGGCCCCCGGGTCAGTGGGGAGTCGGCTTCTCCCTCCCCCCTGCAGCTCCGTTGCTGCTCCCCCTGCTTGAGCATGCACACCTTCCCTCTCTGTCAAATAAATGAATCACATCTTTAAAAAAAGAAGTCTCCAGTAAATCTGAAGCTACTAAATGTTGCGATGCAGATGAAGTAGGTGGTTTTCAAGGAAGATCCAGAGTGTTCTCTAGTCCCACTTCACTCTCCTGGACAAAGACCTCGGTGACCACGAGGTGGAGTGCACGGCCCGTTACCTCCCGACCACCCCAGACAGCAATCCCAGACATTTTCAGAGTAAATTCAACTTTACTGAGTGAAGTTATTAAACCTTACTAAACCATATCCAAAAAACAAAGTTTCCTATTTCAGGAAGCCAATTGTGCATGAATAGCACATAGAATAATCTTGACAAAAATCCGAAATAATAACAGCAAACACTACCACACAGTATTTACTATATTCTGGACACCAGTCCAGATGAGCAATGTCTGTAAGACCAACTCCCTCTGTCTCCACACAATCCGACCAGCGGGAGGGCCAAACTATTCAGCAGCAGGCAGAGAAGGCGCACAGCCTGTCCCATGGACGGAGGCCAGAGCGTGGCTCGGTGGGAGCACAGTCCTGAAGGCCCTCTTCCTGGGCCACGCACGACCCCCTGACGGGGCAGAACACAAGGAAGAGGGGTTCAGCCCGGAAGGGAGGCAGGTACCTCCCAACAGCAGTGCTCCTGCCTGCGGCTGACCACCACGCCCACCACCAGCCGCAGAGCCGTCGCAGTGCACAGCGGAGGAGGCCGGCCTAAGAGAGCGCAGGCGACAGAGAGGCTGGTGTCCAACCCACACAAGGAGGCCTCGGACACCAGGCACCTCACCTCTTTCTAAAATAACACATTAGTCGATATAACCCAACAAGACATTTTAAAAGTGTCAATCTTCCACAGATTCCAGAAAGGCTCAATCTTTCACCAGACATCACATCATGGCCCAAGGAGAAAAGGCATTTATTTTCACTGTCGGTGAAAATCTTCCATAAAATGCAGTACACATGATCTATTTTATGACACTAAATGGAAGAGAATCCCAATAAAACAGAGACAGATGTAGTACCAATTTCTTTAAGAAAGACATCCCTCCTAATACACATGAAGCTGCAAATATGCGTACACTCATGAAGGGTCCCGTGTACACACACAGCACATCACGCCACGAAGGGCAAAATCACAAGTGTCCCCATGACAGTCAGATAACAAGACAAAACGAGGTCGCCTGCCATGACAACTACCTCAGAAAGCAAGAAATGAAGACGAATAATAAAATGGATGTTCCTTGAGGAAAGAAAAAATAAAAACAAAAGTGTATGACACGGTTAATATACTATTAATAAAAAATAATATAAGTATTTAACATTGGTTTAGAACAACTGGGCAATGGACACAGGTTAAAAAAATAAAGAGATCTGAATATGATTACTGTACAGTTAGGAAAACTGACCAAACCAAATTAAAAACTATTAACCAAGTGGCTACTTAAAAAATTAAGCAAATTAACAGGTTTCTTAAACATAACTACTCATTAATCAAAAAATGCACTGAAAAATGACCCTGTCCCCAGGAGCAACTGAAGTTTAAGAGAAAACATAGAACATGCTTTAAAAATAAATACATAAAATGCCCACTAAAAACACGGTATGTGGGAAGTCAGATTTTGTTCTTGGAAAGATAACTCAGCACCGCAAAGATGTCAAATCTCCCTTAATTCATCTCTAAACTCAGTGTCACGCACTGCATCCAGGCTGAGGGAGGGCGAGGCGGCGAAGGGAATTTGACCAGCTGATTCCACACTGTGCGACCCTGGAGCACACAGATGCCAGCATTCCTTCCTTAACATCTGAAGACCAGGATTAACATTTGCATTTTAAATAGTGTTCACTATTTTTAACGGTCTTTAAATTTGTAAAAAAAAATCTCAACACAAAAAAGGGTTAATTTCAATATTAAACTTATTGAAATCAATGTTGAATATACGATCCAGTATTAACTGCTAACATAAGCTATTCAAGAACAAAACACTGCACTAAAAATTTACTTCCTTAAAACACACACACAAAAATATTTTAAGTCTGAAAAAAAAATATTTTAAGTCTGATCTTAAAAAAGGACAGCTATTAT
Source organism: Ailurus styani (assembly GCA_002007465.1). NCBI lineage: Eukaryota > Metazoa > Chordata > Mammalia > Carnivora > Ailuridae > Ailurus > Ailurus styani. The sequence continues at coordinate 4,509,680 of LNAC01000150.1, read as the reverse complement.
ACCATTTGAATTTTTAAGTATCCGGGGGCCAAGTTTTCTAGCTGTGGGTAAAATGCGTTCTAATGCGTTCTAACTACTATTCTGAGTACGCCTTCAGTCAGGCTGAGAGGTGAGTTTTTGTGTTAGAAGGACGCTGTTCCAGTAAGAGTCGGATGGCGTCGGCCTCCCGGATGAGAACCTGCGTGGCTCTCACCCGAGGGCCAGCCCACGGCCTCACGGGGCCCACAGGGCCGAACCGGACCAGGCACACACCTTCCCATTCAGCTGTCTGGCCTCATCTCCCATTCCTCTCCTGCTTCACACCTTCCCACACGGATCAATCAAGCTGACCTTACTAACAAAAGTTCCAGAAGAGGTAACACTGGAAACAGAAAAGGGTTACACACACAAACACACAATTTTGAGAGAACTATAAAACCTAAGTTTATAGCAGGGCCTTCAAAGTCCCCAAGACATTTGATGCAAAAGCTCATACTAAGTAAGACACACACACACACACACACACACACACACATTCAGAACACCAAATCTTAAAAGCTTATAGACAGGGCGCCTGGGTGGCTCAGTGGGTTAAAGCCTCTGCTTTCGGCTCAGGTCATGATCTCAGGGTCCTGGGATCGAGGCCCGCATCGGGCTCTCTGCTCAGCAGGGAGCCTGCTTCCTCCTCTCTCTCTGCCTCTCTGCCTACTTGTGATCTGATCTCTCTCTCTGTGTCAAATAAATAAATAAAATCTTTAAAAAAAAAAAAAAAAGCTTATAGACAGAACAAGTTGACTTTTCTTTTCAATCAAAATTTCAAAATTGAACTTCCCAAGTGATAAGGGACAAAGCACCTGTTTGAAATTTTGGTATATAATGAATGATAGCATTTCAAATCAGGAGAAGGAAAAATGGATGAGTCAGAAATGGTGTGTTAGGACAACTGGTTCATCAGAGAAGAAAGTCAGTCTCTACCTAAAACCTTACAACAAAAAAGTCCAAATACGGGCGCCTGGGTGGCTCAGTGGGTTAAAGCCGCTGCCTTCGGCTCAGGTCGTGATCCCAGGGTCCTGGGATCGAGGCCTGCATCGGGCTCTCTGCTCGGCAGGGAGCCTGCTTCCTCCTCTCTCCTCTCTCTCTGCCTGCCTCTCTGCCTACTTGTAATCTCTCTGTGTCAAATGAATAAATAAAATCTTTAAAAAAATAAAAATATAAAAATAAAAATAAATAAAAAAGTCCAAATACAAAAAATTAAATGTACAAACCAAATCCATAAAAGTACAAAGGAATATATATGGGAGGATAGGGTGGGAACATTTTTATGATCTTGGTTTAGGAGAAGTCTTAAATCTGAAAAAGAAAACCTAGAAGCCACAAAGGAAAAGAATGAACCTTGATGATACAAAAACTCTGAATTTCTGAAAGGTTTAAAAGGGGGGAGAAGGAACCCAAAAGACAAACTGAGGAGGAAACACACACAACAGGGTTGATCCATGAACAGGTAAACAGCACTAACACATCAATGAGAGATTAGTCCCAACATCTGCACAGAGGAGTAAATACCAATGTCTGATAAATGCATGTTAACCTCACTATCTTAAAAATACAAAGAAATCACTTTTATCTTAAGATCGGGAAGTGATCAACATGGATGGAACTGGAGGGCATTATGCAAGTGAAGTAAGTCAAGCAGAGAAAATCCTTATCATAGGGTTTCGCTTACTTGCAGAGTCTAAGGAATAGCATGGAGGACGTTAGGAGAAGGACGGAGAAGCGAAGGGGAAATCGGAGGGGGAGACGACATGAGAGACTGTGAACGCCGAGAAACAAGCTGCGGGTTTTGGAGAGACGGCGGTGGGCATCAAGGAAGGCACGTACTGCCCGGAGCACCGGGTGTCACACACAAACAGCGAGTCATGGGTCACTGCACCAAGAACTAGTCCCGTACTGTATGGTGACTGACAGAACAGAACATAAAAAAAAAAAAAAAAAAAAGACTGGGAAGTGATTCCCAATTTTAACCAGAATTGGCAAAGACAGGGGCCAACAAGCAGTAGATGGAAATGCTGACTGATAACATTTTTGTATACAGCAAGTCGGCATTATTGGACTTTATTTTTTACCCTTTTGTTTACATTCAATTTTTAGGTTCTTATTTTATAGAAAACTGACACGATTGAGAAAAATGCCACTTCTCCTAATGCACCACACCTTCAAAGTTTTTAAGAAATTTCTCACCGATTACATTCACACAATATTCACGAATACCTTTACTCGCTCTTCCTAAAAACCATGTGCTCCTTTTTTACAGTCTCCTCTCTGTTGTACTCTCTGGTGGACTTCCTCGGGTTTCTCTTCTAAGAGCTCCTTTCCTTCTTCATACAGTTCTGTTCCTGTTGACAAACCGAATATTCAACAGCATCTTGATTTTTCCTTTTTTTTAATGTTTTCTCCTCCGCGTCTGAGTGGCACTTCCTCCTAACTGTCTTCCGCTTCTGCCAGTTTCTCCTGCGCCAGGAGGCTCTTCCTCGAGGGAGCCAGCGTGACTGTCGGGAGGCCCGAGCAGGGGCAGGCTCCTCATCCTCCGGGGGAAGGGGAGCCTTTCCGCGCGGCCTGAGCCCGGCCTCCGACAGTGAGTGGGGCCCAGCACCCTCGGTCTGCTTCAAAGCCACGTATCATCTTCCACGAGACACTTCCTGCCTTGCCCGTCCTTCTACCGGGTCCCTGGGCTCATTTATTTGTAAGAAATTTATCTTAAGAAATTTTATTTTAAGAAAATTAGACTTTGCCTGTGTTGTTGCAATTTTCAGTAAAACTCACGTTAATTTTAAAGACGAAGAACACAGTAAATCGTTTCCCATTTCTATGTTCGTCTCTGTGCTGTCCCCGTGTCTGTTTTCATCTGCGGTGTTCGAGCATGCTCCGTGTCACGGCTACAGAAAGTAACGTGTGTGTGGCTGGTGACTCTGCCGCTCACCTGTGCTCCGCCCCTCCCCCTGCACCCTCTCCCACCCACCGACCCACAAACCCCCAACGGATTCGCTGGGGGAAACCAGTGCTTGTGGGGAGGGGGGCGTATGCTCCGAGAAATTCATCTCGGTTTCATCTTCACCTCAACACCGCCCACCACGGACAGACGCTGTCCTACCCAGAACGACGTGCTTACCTGAGACGTCCTCACCACGGCCTCCACCTTCTGATTCCCACAGCCTTCCCACAGCACCTCCTCCTCCGGGAAGCCTTCCCGCTGACGCAGCCCCCTCCTCCCCCACAGCAGCACAATGCTTACCTTCCTTGTGCATCAGTACTTCCCCTAGTTGACAAACAGACTGCAGGATCCATGTCTAAACAGATATTTTATATTTCAGAACGCTGTTTTCAAAAGATGAACACTCCGTTTCCAAGGAGGGGTGCCAGGAAACATAATGATATGAAAATAACTTAGGTCCAAAGGCATTTCAAACAGTAAATTTTAAATCCTCTTCAATCACCAACCTTTGATTCAAATCAAGTCCTCTTTTGCCGTCCTCTCTCCGGTTTCCAGTGCTCCCAGATCATTTAAAAGTTTCTGACCTTCCTAGGTCTTGTCCTACCAAATCCACCTGCTCAGGCCTTACTACTTCTTATCCAACAAGACATTCAGAACCTGGGATTCAAGACCTTATTCTCGGGAAGCTTGGGTGGCTCAGTGGGTTGAGCCTCTGCCTTCGGCTCCAGGCATGATCTCAGGGCCCTGGGATCGAGGCCCGCATCGGGCTCTCTGCCCGGTGGGGAGCCTGCTTCCTCCTCTCTCTCTCTGCCTGCCTCTCTGCCTACTTGTGATCTCTTTCTCCCTGTCAGATAAATAAAATCTTCAAAATAAAATTTTTTAAAAAAGACCTTATTTTCCATTAGAGCAACACCGTCTCTCCACAGAAGTTCCAGACATCTCTGACCAGATGTGGGTAGCTCCCCTTCCTCACCCTTACATCCCCATGTCACCGTAAAATGACACTGGTGTACTGACAGATTCTGAGTGTTCTCCTGTTCAAAATATGAATACTGCCCAAAGCCAGTTAGAGTCCTAGCAGGTTTCCCAAGACTCCCAGGTCCCCCGTCCCAGCGTCCCAGCTGGCCCTAAAGCTGCAAACACCATTTACATGAGTACATGTGCATTTCTCTGCTACTTTTCTCTCCTAACCCAGGTACAAAAACAACTCTGTTTTCTACTACACAATGTTAGGGTTAGGTTAAAGGAACTTCCACTCATTTATTTAAAAAACAACCTTCAAAACCATCAACATAAAACTACAATGTTTCTGATTCAAGGCATGGAAATCCTATTTTTCTGGGTGGGCTGAGTTCACATGCTGTGTGAGTGGCACCTCTGGGGACACCTTTGCAAGAAACCACAGCATAACCAGAAATTACCGCCTGATCCGTGTGGCTCAAGTGAAAAGGCAGTTATTTCCAGAGTGTCACACAGAGATTTAAGGAAACTGATTATGTAAATAACTGTAACTTTGTAGACAAAGATCACCCCTTAACAGCCTCCTATACAAATCGCTTCCAGTTGCCTCTACAAGTGATGATGACAGCAGTCAGCACTGAGCACTCGGTCTGTCCGCTCATGATCCCTTTGTAACTATTAACCTAGGCAATCCTCACAAAAATCCCGTGGGGTAAGCACTGAAATTTACTCCTCTCCACAGATCCACCCTCCTCCCTGAATCTCTGCCCACAGACGCTGTCACCCCACCGTCTCTGTTCTTGTGGACGAAGTGCCCATGCTCCTGGCTGGGGCTTCCAAGCCGGGCTGTAATTAGATCCTCTCTCATTTCCGCCACTCGAAGACATGGCTCCAGAAACTCCTACCTTTCCCCCGTCATCCGCGCTCTCTTCTCTACTGAATTCAACCCCATCAACGAGCACACTATCATTTCTCCAGCCTTTACAAAAAGAAACGGGGAGCCCAGCGCATTCCAGTTCCTGTCCCATTTCTCTGCTCCCGCTTCACAGCCCTCCGCTGGAGGTGGGCTCCTCCGTACCCACGCCCGCATCCCTCCGTCCCACTCTCTCAAGCTCCCACTGATGGGCCTTCGCCCCAAGCACCCCCCAAAACCGTCCTTCTCCGCGTCACCGGCACTTCTAGTGAGCCTCTCTCAGCCTTATCTGACCTGACCTCTCGCTCGACCCAGGTCGCCTCCCTCCCTCCTCGAAACGCCCTCCGGCTGGCGTACAGGCTTCCGGGTCCTGCTTCCACTGGCCTCCCTGACGGCTCCTCCTCATACCCCCCTGCACTGGTCTCTGCTCCCTTCCCCGACCACCACCCGCCTCCTTGCCCCTCTCCGACCCGCCCGGCCTCCCGGCTCGCTCACAAGCTGCGTGACGACTCCCGGCACGTCTCCCAGTCCGACCTCTTCACGGACTTTTTTTTAAGATTTTTTATTTATTTATGGGACAGAGACAGAGAGAGAGCGCGCACGCGCACAAGCAGGGGGAGGGGCAGCGGGAGAGGGAGAAGCAGGCTTCTGGCCGAGCAGGAGGCCGGACGCAGGGCTCGACCCAGGACGCCGGGACCACGACCTGAGCCCGAGGCAGACGCTTTGCCGACTGAGCGGCCCCGGGATGGCGCCCAGGCCTCCCGGTCGTATCTGATAAGCTGCCTGCGCGACGGGGACTCGTCCGCATCGTCCAACAGGCCATTCAAACGGAGCCCCAGGTAACGTCCTGCTCCCGCCCTCTTTCCACCCCTGCCGCGTCCACGCTGCCCGCGGCCCGGCCAAACCCTCCGACCCGCCACGACATCCCGATGGCTCGGCTCCAAACAGAAAGAGGGGCGCCTGGGGGGCTCCGTGGGTTGGGCCTCTGCCTTCGGCTCCGGTCATGATCTCAGGGTCCTGGGATCGAGCCCCGCATCGGGCTCCCTGCTCGGTGGGGAGCCTGCTTCCTCCTCTCTCTCTGCCTGCTGCTCTGCCTGCTTGTGATCTCTCTCCCTGTCAAATAATAAAATCTAAAAAGACAGAAAG
>LNAC01000150.1:4476837-4503425 GCA_002007465.1 Ailurus styani | reverse complement strand
GCCCCTGGCACCGTCCGGCCGCCCGAGGGCACGACACCACCACCCGGCAGCCCGGCCGCTCCCGCCGCCTGCCCTGCTCGCCGGGCACCTACCACCGGCTCCCACACACACTTTTAACCCGCTTACCGGCCGTGTTGTCGGTCTGCCCCCACTAAACGCAAATGCCGCGCCGGCAGGACTTTACGTGCTGTTATTTCAAGTACTCCTCTTAAAGGAAAAGGTACCTAAATATCCGTGAAATGGCTACAGAATGAAACTTGATATGTCAGCATTTTAAGCATTTTAAGCACCCACCTTAAATGAGTTTTATGCATTTCAGCTGCGGCACTTTACCAGGGGCTGTCTGAAGACGTGATCTGAGCAGCCGCCGAGGCCGCCCCGTGCAGACAGAAGAGAGGGAGCTCTACTTCTCGGCCCCCTCCTTGCACAGTCTTACTGATCTCCGCCCCCTTGGCCTGGAGCCGCTCTTCGTAGCACCCGTGTGCACCCTTGCTCTTGAACCTGCGGACCTCAGCCTGATCAGCCCAAAGTTCTTTGCAGCCTTGTCTGCCTTCAGCTCGTGGCTGTGCTTGCTCCATGAGCACCTGCCTCTTCTGCACACATTACCCTTCACTCACAGGTGTGGGCCGTGACCCATGCGGCGGCCTATCTTCCAGATTCACGGGATCTTCTGAGCGGCCGGCGCAGAGCTCTCCTCCTCCTCATCCAGGCCACCTTCTCGGGCATCCGAGCACTCCAGGACCATTCCCCTCCGCAGTGCCCAAAGTGGTTTCCAGCACGGAGTCGGGAAAGGACAGTCACAGGCTTCTGGGCGATCAGCTCATCTCTGATCAGTTTCCGGATCTACCGGCACCAGCTGGCCGTGGTGGTTTCACCGGTATCACGGGGTCCACCCCTACCTCCTTTCGGCCACAGAGCAGGGCACTGGAGGCGAGCCTCTTCTGAAGCCCGAGCACACTCGTGGCTGCAGCCACCGCGCAAACGGGATGCCAGAGGCCCCACTTCCACCTACCAACATTTCAGTGAAAGTTCTAAAACATAACCCGTTTATCACACCCTAAGACAGGGTTACGATTTGCTAGCATCACCTATCTGGCCTCACATCTTCCCTTTTGCTCCTTAAGACTAATTTACAACTAGTTGGTTAGAACCGGGATCCATCCAAACAAGATCCCCACGTAAATATGTCTCTTTAATTTACAGGTTCCCTGAGCTGTTCTCTTGTCACTTATTTTTTGAAACCAAGACACCTGTCCTATAGAATTTACTTCTGGATTTTACAAGTACACCCTCTCACACATTCTTCTGTAGCTTACATTTCCTATAAACTGGCAGATCTAAAAGCCTGATCAGACTCAGAATCAGGTTTTTTACAAGAAAATTTCAAAGGGATGCCACTGCTTCACATCGAGAAGCACATGTCTTGGCTGGTCCCTCTTTTTATTATCTGTGGGTGCAGCAGACCTACTGGCTTCAGCAGTTGTTAACAATCATTGCCTCTGTCAGTATCATTAGGCTGCGAAATGGAAATATTCTAATTCTTTCATTTCTTCATTAGCTGGGTTTCTATGATAAACAAAAACTTCTCTTTATCAAGTACTGGGTTACCCAGGAAAGTCCTGGAAGATGAACACTTGATTCTTTACTCTTACCCTAGAGTACGCTGGTTCCACATTCTTCCAAGGTGACCGTTAAGGGGTTTTGCTGTTACGGCTGTTGCTGTGGTCACTGGCGTTAGTATTGTGAAGCCACAGGCTATAACACACTATGTTTAATCCATGATCAGTACTCATTTTACCCACCAAAACTGTCCCACGGAGCAATCTGTCCAATGGGAAGCCTCCCCAGTGATAGCTGCCTGCCCATCGACCTTTGATAGCTTCCGTGCTTTCTGGTACATAAGACAGGACGTGCAAACATTTCCAGTCCCAGGCAATCAGCCATTTCTCTGTGGTTCCATGTAGTGAGAACCAGTAGCAAATATGTCATCACCCCCTGTGGGCCTTTCTCCTGCAATCTCCTGTCCTTTTTCTCCACACTGCTCCAGTGTTGACATAAATACCAACTGCCTCTCCTACAAAGTTCCACGTGGCTATCTGCCCGTGTCCACTACGTCTAACTCACCACACATTAAGGACAAAAGGGAGAGTGGGGAGCAGGCAAAACTCAGGGGGCAAAAATGGCATAACTTTAAAAAAAACAACGAAAGGACTGAGCACAGCAATGTCAAAGAGCAAACTGAAAATACAGACAAACCAGAATTTAAGAAGTGAAAGTGGTAAGAGTTCAAGTGTGGGAGAATGCTGAGTACGTATTCTGTCTGCCTTTAGAAATTTCCTCTGGTTCAAACAAGTTTTGTTTACTATATGCATTCATGTGTACAAGAAATAAAAGATCAAAATTCATCTTGAAAACAAAGTTACCTGAAAATTTTAAATCAGATTTGCAAAGCAAACAGGCTCCTCATTAAAGTCTGATAAGCTGCCCCATGAGCAGACACCCAGGAGGAACCAGGGGAGTGCTAACACCAGCCAGCCGGAAATGCAAGCAAGCCCCAGTCTCCCAGCAAGCGACCTAATGCTCATCACTCTGAGGGGAGACAGGGTGTCATCAGGTCTTCTCTGCAATGTCTAGCAAAGGGAATCGAACAAATAATCAATAATTCAACCCAGCCCCGAGCAGATTCTAATGCCTTGGAAAGAATAAATGTGCTCCATTTGAATTTTAAACAGTACTCTTTTACTTTCATTTCATAATGAAGATGTGGTCTGGTCTGCAAGATGTTTTTTAATTCAACAGTCCTGGCTTCCAATAATTTGTAAATATTTCATATATAGATTACTTTCAGGGGTCCCTTAAAAAAGAGTCAAAAAATTAAACAAGTAGAACATAAAGCTTCAACGATACTACCAAAAAAATCACTTCTATCAATTACAGTAAAAAACCAACAACTGCATTTATTTTGGAATTATCTTCAGTCACGGTACCATGAGACATTTGGTAAAAAACTGCTGTTACTGAAAACACGTCACTCAGTGAATGTTTACGAACTTACTAAGAACTGTTTACTCCCCTAACAGTCACCTATTACCCAGTTCTCATCTTACAAGACATGTCCTGTTGATCTGCAGGGCATGAAACCAGAGACCGCTCCGTGTACAGGAGCCACAAGCAAAGCAGGACAGACTCCGGAGACTCACACTGAGAAGGGGGAGGGAAAACGCAGCAACCGTATTTAAGGAGACAACCTAGAGCAGTACGCCAAAATCAGCAAGGGACGGTATTTCACATAACTTGAATACAAAGTATTCAGTAATTCAAGGCCGCACTTTTCAAACTAGTTTTGCGTAAGGACGGCTACCAGCATGGTAACATCTGCTCTTAACGTTTCAACAATCCAGTTCAGAACTGCTACGCAGGTTACAATGTATCTTCTTTACAAAAGTGACTACACCTCCCTTCAAGTACAGATATCACCTACTGCCAGTACTGTGAAGACCAACACTCATTCTCATCTGAAGGTGTGTTTTCCACCGACTGAAAGAGGCTTTGCGTGGACTCACTCTCACACTGGCCCAAGAACATCAAGTGTTAACGCTAGTCAAGGGTAAGTACAAACACTGTATCCAGACCGAAACGAAACTAACCCTCAATACAGGGACTGCATAGTCAGACAGTTCTCACGGTCCCTCAAAGCAGGTAAGACACTGCATCCGTCCACACAGCTGACACTTCCAGGAGTCCCGAGAGGAGGGATCAACAGAGAAAAGGAATCAAGAGGCCTGAGAAGAAGGTACTGATGAGGAAGCAAACTCAACTGCAGAGATTCAAGAATAAAGACTGCCTGGGGGGGCGCCTGGGGGGCTCCGTGGGCTGAGCTTCTGACTCTTGGTTTTGGCTCAGGGCCTGATCTCAGCTTAGCTCATGATCTCGGGGTCGTGAGAGGGAGCCCCGGGCCGATGTGCCAGATGTGGAGTATGCTTAAGATTCTCTTTCCTGGGGCGCCTGGGTGGCTCAGTGGGTTAAAGCCTCTGCTTTCGGCTCAGGTCATGATCTCAGGGTCCTGGGATCCAGGCCCGCATCGGGCTCTCTGCTCAGCAGGGAGCCTGCTTCCTTCTCTCTCTCTGCCTGCCTCTCTGCCTACTTGTGATTTCTCTGTGTGAAATGAATAAATAAAATCTTAAAAAAAAAAAAAAAGATTCTCTTTCCTGGGAGGCCTGGGTGGCTCAGTCGTTTGAGCGTCTTCCTCGGCTCAGGTCATGATCTGAGGGTCCTGGGATCGAGTCCCGCATCCGGCTCCCTGCTCAGTGGGGCGTCTGCTGCTCCCTCTGCCCCTGCCAACCCCGCTCCCACAAGCATGCATGCTCTGCCTCTGACAAATAAAATCTTTTAAAACAGAAGATTCTCTCTCCCTCTCCCTCTGCCCGCCCCCGCCTCTCCCTCTTTAAAAAAAAAAAAAAAAGATCGCCTCGTTCTAACATCATCCGCCAGGACTCCCTTTCTAGAAAATAACCCTTACACGACTTAAACGTAGCAGCGACCTGAACGATGCCATCCATGGCCCACATCGGTCTGCCGAGGGCGCACTGCCTGTCCCGCAACGACCGCACTGGGCGTGAGGAACAGGACGGCCAGGCCCAGGGGTGAGAGGCCTTCTCTCCGCCCGGCGGCTGGGGAGGCACCGCGGGACGAGATGTAGCCAATGCCTGTTAAGTGCAGGTGCCTCCAGCTGCTTCCGGCTCAGCCTTGCACCGGCCGGTTGAACAGAGCCTGCAAAAACACAGAGCCTTTCTCTGGCCCTGTCTGAAATGCTGACCACACGGTTACGAGAAACCTCAGTGAGCAGACACCCCTGCCAACCTGAGCCGACCAGATATCAACCCTTGTGCTCTAAGCCACTGGGACTTCGGGGTGGGGCAGGGCGAGGGGGGGTGGTGTTTAACCACAACATAACCTAGCCCATTCTAACATAAAAATGATCAATACAGTCTCTCCTCACAAGCTGCCTACTGCTAAGCTAGGTCCCCCTGACCTCACACTAGCAATTTTTTTTTTAAAGACAAATAACTACTATCTACTATTTTAGCAAATTTTCTGCCCAACTGTAGAAAACTTTCTAAATCCTGATTTTATCAACAAACCTAATGGTTATTCAATTTCCGTGATTCCCACAAATTTAGTATATACAGTAATGTCTTCAAATGATTATTTTTTGGAATTTGATCAGTCAAGTGCAGGAACCCTGAGGCGAACCAGCGGAATATCCATCATGACTAATACCACCCACCACTACGGTTATATATGTTCAACTTACACACATCCTATCTTCCACGGGCTACCAGGAACCATTCTGCCAAGGGTCTTAATGGAATCGCTATGAAGATTACAAATGACTGAGGAAGGAGAGGACCGGAATTACAAAATAGGATACTAATAATGGACTGACCAGTTCATATCCCACGAAGTGGCAAGGGCAAACACCTCCATGAAAATCAGAGCCAAGTACAAAATGATAAATGCCTTAAGGATAAAGAAAATACTGAGTAGAGAGGGTAAAAGCTCACTAAAAATATGTCAGGCCCTAATCTAGACATATTCTCAATGCCAACAGCCTTGAAAAACTATTTCGCAAGGGTCAGGGTATTGGAGAAGACGTCCAAGCAGCAAAAACATTTAAACTACTGGTCCTTTACCATAAAGGGCAAGTTTATTTCACTAACCAGAGATGGGAAAAAGAAAAGAACAGTCCCAAGTAAAGAGTACGTGTTACAAAAGAGGAAATCTCTGAACACAGAGGGTTTTTTTCTAAGTATCCGATCCCACCCGCCAAGTAGAATATGCTTTATAGACATACATAAAATACAAAATAAGTTAGAAACAGATGAGAAAGAGAAACCACGAAGGACATTTAATGGCATCACAAATACCGACATCATAAAAATACATTAAAAATGCACATGACAGGGCCCCCGGGGTGGCTCAGTCGGTGAACCGAACTGCTTTCGGCTCAGGTCATGACCCCAGGGCCCTGGGATTGAGCCCCTCGTCGGGCTCCCTGCTCAGCAGGGAGCCTGCTTCTCCCTCTGCCTCTGCCCCACCCCTCCCTCGGGCTCTCTCTCTCAAATATTTTTTTAAATGCATATGACTCCCCCTGCTCGCTCCTTCCTTCCTTCCTTCCTTCCTTCCTTCCCTCTCTCTCTCTCTCTCTCCCTCCCTCAAATAAATAAATACAATATTTTTAAAAGTGGGGAGGGCCTGGGGGGCTCAGTCGGTTGAGCGTCTGCCTTCAGCTCAGGTCACTATCCCGGGGTCCTGGGATGGAGCCCCGCATCAGACTCCTTGCTCCACAGGGAGCCTGCTTCTCCCTCTCCCTGCCACTCCCCCTGCTTGTGTGTGCATGTGATCTCTCTCTCTCTCTGTCAAATAAATAAATAAAATCTTTATTTAAAAAAAGGGAACGTGGGCGCCTGGGTGGCTCAGTGGGTTAAAGCCGCTGCCTTCAGCTCAGGTCATGATCCCAGGGTCCTGGGATCGAGGCCCACATCGGGCTCTCTGCTCGTCAGGGAGCCTGCTTCCTCCTCTCTCCTCTCTCTCTGCCTGCCTCTCTGCCTACTTGTAATCTCTCTCTCTGTGTCAAATGAATAAATAAAATCTTTTAAAAAAAAAAAAAGGGAACGTGATCGGACAGCCACAACTAAGTGCCACTAAGGTTAAAAAATCATATTAATAATTAAAAAGTTCTTTGCGTTGCTAGAAGAAGAATGAATCTACTGAAGTCCCCCTTCAAAAGGACACTGTAAGGCAGTCTTCGTACCGGCCACGCGAGTGTCAGCGGGCTGCTGCTGACAGCACGCCTCGCCCGGTGGGAGACGCAGCGACGGCATCCAAAGCAGGTCGGCCAAGACCCCCCAGTCGGGTGGGGGTCAGGTGCCCCAGCAGGGGGCAGGGGCGGCCGGGGAGATCAGCAGGTAGGTGGTTTCGAAGCCCTGTGAGAACCTAATTAAGGGGGCAGGGCCTCCCTCCCCTCCCCCAGAGGCCCAGTGCTGCCTAGTTTCCAGGGCCTCCGGACCGCAGCGCCCGCCACGCCGTCCGGGGCAGGCAGGGGCCGCCGGCGCTCAGCGCAGTGCACGTGGCGGCCTCCGCGCCGGCTGCAGCCCCGGGCGCCCCTGCGGCAGGGGACGTGGCCACCGAGCGCCAGCCCGGGCAGAGCAGACAGCCTCGACACTGTGCCCAACTGCCGCCATCGCCCCAGCCGCCCTGGACCTCTTTCGGCCTCCAGGTGAAGTACACTCGCTTCTGGGTGCAAGCCGGCGCCAAGCTCGGGGGGCTGCTCACCTGCCCCACCCCTGCCGAGGCCCGGCTAGCTCCGCCGCGCCCCGGGCCGCCTAGCTGGCTGTCGCTTCCCGGCGACGCTCTCCTGCCCCTCACGTCCCCGCAGCTGCAGGGGCCACCGTCGTCCCCGCTCAGCAGACTGACCTCCCACAAGAAGCACTTTCTCAGGGCCTCCCGGGCCCGACAGGACAGCCGCCTCTGAAACCACACGGCTTTGAACTGCAGAGGCCCCCTGACACGGGGCTGTCTTCTCGGTAAGTGTGTTTGGAGAGTTTTCTGGAGACGGGGAGAAGCACAGTTCTGTACATGTATTTCCTCTTACGATGTGCTAAGGAACATTTTCTTGAGCTCGCTTTGTTGTCAGGATATAGTATACGATACACACGACATACAAAATACACGCTAACCGACTCGTTAGGTTGCTGGTAAGGCTGCCAAGTTGACAACAGGCTATTCCTAGTTAAGTTCTGGGGCAGCCGAAAGTCATACAGGGAGTGGGCACCGCTAACCCCTACACTCTTCGAGGGTCAACTGTATTTAAAGTCAGCATTCAGATATTTACCTGAAGACTAAGACTACCTCTGGTGAAAAGGGAATTCGCCAGAAAAGACAATTATCATATGATCTCTCTGATATGAGGAACTTGAGGGCCAGGGCGGGGGGTCATGGGGGGTAGGGAGGGAAAAAGAATGAAACAAGATGGGATGGGGAAGGAGACAAACCATAAGAGACTCCTAATCTCACAAAACAAACCGAGGGTTACTGGGGGGTGGGAGGGCAGGGATAGGGTGGATGCGTTATGCACATTGGGGAGGGTTTGTGCTTTGGTGAGTGCTGTGAAAGATGTAAGCCTGATGATTCACAGACCTGTACCCCTGGGGCAAAGAATAAAAAAATTTTAAAAAAGAAAAAAAGAAAAGTGAATTCGCCTAGAAATTCTAGAATCTCCCTTCTGATACACAAATGAGCAAACTTCTTTCTCACAAAATGTGGCTCAGGTACCTAGCTGAGAACACAGTCAAGGCAGTTAGATCCAAATGATACCTTGAACATCTCAAAATTAATAATAAAGCATTTGGAGAATGTCTGGCTTTGAGCAGTTACCTTCTGCTGTCCTCTCCAAATTAAACTATTTGTAAAAAGGACACCCAGAGACTGAAAGAAACAACTTCTAATTAAATGGCAGGGCCACTGTTATTTATTTAAACCACTCTTAGATAATCTGTCTTCATCATAAGCCTGCCTTCCCATTCTCTACAGAGAAAAAGCTTCCATGCAATTCACTCAAAAGTGATATCAGATCATGAAGGACCCATTAAAAAGGACACTGGCCAGAACACATTCATTTTTTCTACTCCAATGTTAATTATTATTTGACCCGTAAAGAAATAGTCTCCCAAGGGTCCTAAGAATGATCCACATGGTGGGCGCCTGGGTGGCTCAGTGGGTTGGGGCCTCTGCTTTCGGCTCAGGTCATGATCTCAGGGTCCTGGGATCGAGGCCCATATCGGGCTCTCTGCTCGGCGGGGAGCCTGCTTCCTCCTCTCTCTCTGCCTCTCTGCCTACTTGTGATCTCTCTATCTGTGTCAAATAAAGAAATAAAATCTTTAAAAAAAAAAAAAAGAAGAATGATCCATATGGTAAAATAAAGTGTATCAGTCAAAGTTCAGGGCAGAAAACAGGAAATAGATTAGGTGTTTTAAGGAAGAGGAATTCAATGAGGAATTGGGTGCTTACACAATTACTAGAAGGGCTAAGAGAAGGACTTAGAGAAAGAACCTCCAGAAAGACCACCAGAGAAATACAGAACTGACCCACCCTCAGCCCTGGAGCTAAGAGTTCAAGAACAGAGTACAGCAACTGCTATCCTGATTCAGAAAGATGAAATCAGGGAGAAATCACCACATTGCTTGTACTTGCAACACTGTCCTACAGAGAACAGCCAGTGTAATAAGAAAAACAGGGGCGCCTGGGTGACCCAGTCAGTTAACCCTCTGCCTTCGGCGCGGGTCATGATCCCAGGGTCCTGGGATCGAGCCCCACATCGGGCTCCCTGCTCAACAGGGGAGTCTGCTTCTCTCTCTCCTCCTAACTCATGTGCTCTCTCTCTCTCTCAAATAAATTTAAAAAAGAAAAAGAAATAAAAGGTGCACGAATCGAAGAAGTAAAACCGTGCTGATTTGCAGACCACTGTATATGCAGAAACCCCTACAGAAAACGTAAAAAAGTGAACTCAATTTAGCAAGGCTGCACAGCACAAGGTCAAAATACAAAAACCTATATTTTTTGAGGGAGAGGGAGATACCCTACGGGGGGCGGGGACACACACACGTGGGGGGTGAACGGCGTGCTGAAGAGGGAGAGGGAGAGAACCTTAAGTAGGCGCCACACCCAGCACAGAGCCTGCCGTGGGGCTCAGCCTCAGAACCCCGTGAGATCATGACCTGAGCCTACATCAAGAGTCACACACTTAACCAACTCAGCCACCCACGTGCCCGTTTTATTTCTATATATAAGCAATGAATAACTGGAAAATAAAATTTTACATGATCGAACTTACAGCAACATTAAAAAGACATGAAATACAGATGGACACGTTCAGTGAAGCAGGTATAACATCTGCACACGGAAAACGGCACCCTTTGCTAAAATGTAAGAAGACCTAAATAAGCAGACAGGACGCCACCTTCCCAGGATGGAAGACTCAAACTGTTGGGATGCTAACTCTCCCACATTAATCTAGATGCTCACTGTAATTCCACTCAAGATCCCAGCAGGCTTTTTTGTGGAAATCATCAAACTGACTTGAAAAGACCTCAACACACCGAGACAATCTCTAAAAAGAAAAACGAAGTCGGAAGGCTTCCACCACGTAATTTCAAGACTTATACAGAACAATATTCCAGAAACTATGACAGTGGCTAAAGGACAGGCACATGGACCAAAGCAACAGAATACAGAGTTGTCCCCAAGCAGATGTGCACAACAGAATACAGTGTCCCCAAGCAGATGTGCACAACGGAATACAGAGTTGTCCCCAAGCAGATGTGCCCAACAGAATACAGAGTCGTCCCCAAGCAGATGTGCACAGCGGGTCGGTCAACAGATTTTCCACCCAAGTCTGAAGATGATTCAGAGCGAAAGCACCGTGTTTTCAACAATGATACTCGAACAGAGATGCACTGTGCTCCAGCACAGGTCAACCGTGAAAACAACACGCCACGGGAAGAAGCAACACACCGAAGACACACAGTGTATTCCCTCATTTACTCGGAACGTCCGGAAAGGCAAGTTCACAGGGACGAAAAGTGAAATCAGTAGGTGACCGGGGCTAGGAAGGTGACCACTCACAGGCACAAGGTTTCTTTCTGTGGTGGCAGAAACACTGCAATTACCCTGTGACCACGGCTGCAACTCTAGACGCACCAACAGAATACACAGCAACGCCGAGGAGCGTCTATGGCACGCAAAGTAAACCTCAGTAGGTGTTTAAAAAAAAAACCTTCTGGGCCTGGGGGGAAGGAGAGAAGTTTGCCTTGGATATTAAAAATACAATTACCAAATGAAAAATTAAGTGGTCAAACGAAATGAGAAAACCAAGTCACTAACATGGGGGGAAAGTAGAGAAAATGTCCAAAATATATTAACAAAAGATAGAAAATGGACACCACGAAAATAAAGAGGCAATGAAATGAGGTTAAGGCGCTGCGACACCTGACCAGTAGCATCCCAAGAACGGGCTCTGCTGGAGAAAGCAGGCAGGTGACAACGGGCACGGGGACACCACTGAGCTGCAGCCAGACCGAAGCCCCCAACCCAGAAGGGCCCGCCCACCGAGAGTCTAAAACGACGAATGAACAGACGTCCCACGTAAGAGACACACGCGGGTAAAACTGTACAGCTCCGAGTAGAAAGCGAACTCCCGAGAGCAGGACGACAGGATGCGCACAGAACACACACGCGACCGGCGCGTGCTCACGAGGGGCTCTGGGCGCCGCACGCAGCAGAGCCACGCCGGCCCCGCGCCGTGGGGAAGACGCTGCAGCAGAATGCCCAGAAAACCTGCCAATCGAACGTCAGGACGAAATAAAGGCATTTTTCAGTATGTAAGGACTCACGATTTGCCACCCTCGCACTCTATAAAATTAAGAACGACTGGGGCGCCTGGGTGGCTCAGCTGGTAGAGCGTCCGACTCGGGATTTCGGCTCAGGTCACGATCTCAGGGTCGGGCTCCATCCACCCTGCGAGTGTAGCCAGCTTAAGATTCTCTCTCTGCAACCACACACCCCCTCCCCCCCCGCCCACCTCTCCCCCACTCTAAAAAAACAAAAAATAAATGAAGAAATACTATAGCGAGGACGGTGTGAGCTAGCAGAGAAACGGGGGCTGACCAGGAGCACGACAACTGAGTGAGAGCACAGGGAAGGAAGACTGGGTGGGGGACTCAAAAACTCCCCCAACAGAGTTTCACTGACAAAACCTCATACCTCCCTCTTCAGATCCAAAATCATTATTTGGTATCACAGTGAATACATTAACAGAATCATATAAATGCTATTTTCTGGTTTTCCTTTTCTGAGACTCAGTAAGCCCAGAAGACTATTTCAGTTATAAAAGAGAACACAAATGCTATAAACCCTGACATATAAAAATAATATAATTAATTAACAAACTCTGTAGGAGGAAAAAAAAATCCCTGACACCTAATTTCTTTATCTTTCATAGCAGGGACTCCTATGTAAAGCTGATAAATCACTTCATTAACAGTAATAAAGACAATCAGTAGAAGAGCTACAAATATACAGTAAAAATTAGAGGAGAGTCACTACATTAAAATCTTCATCTTTCATATAAATTATACTGCTAACCACATGCATGAACTCTTAAGTTCCCTTCTAGAGAGTGGAGAAAGGAGTGGATTAGAGACTTACTTTTCATTCTGTTCTCTTCTGCAGAACTCATATTTTTTGCCATGAATATGCAATACTGTCAGAATTTAAAGAATTGTTTTAAAAAAAAATAAATTATGTTTTAGCCATAGAGTGGAACACAGTGTAGGTTTCAAAGAACAAAATAAGTTCTCTATGTCCAAATACAGAAAGATCGCTACACTAGGGGCGCCTGGGTAGCTCAGTCAGTTAAGCCTCTGCGTTGGGCTCAGGTCATGACTTTGGGGTCCTGGGGTCAAGTCCCACATCGGGCTCTCTGCTCGGCGGGGAGCCTGTTTCTCCCTCTTCCACTCTCCCTGCTTGTGCTCTCTCTCTCAAATAAATAAATAAAAATCTTAAAAAAAAAAAAAAGATGGTATGTGCTTAAAATAAAATGAGGGATACAGCAACTTCAGAAGACAATTTGGCAGTTTCTTATCAAGTTAAACATAGTCTTACCCTACAATCAGCAATCATACTCCTCGGAATTTATCCAAGTGAACTGAAAACTTATGTTCACGCAAAAACATGTACACGAATGTCTGTAGCAACTTCATTCATAGTCCCTAAAAACTGGAAACACCACGGTATCCTTCAGCATGGGAATGGACAGGCCGACTGTGGCCCAAAGGAATACACACAGCAGAGGGGGATCCAAGGAAATGCGACTCGGTGGTAAAAAGGAACAGGCTACTAATTCACACAACGGCGTGGACGAATTTTACACGCACACCGCTGAGTGGAAGCAGCCAGACCCGAGAGGCTGCATCTGATACCCTGGAAAAGGCACGACTCTAGGACAGAGAACAGATCAGCGTTTGCCAGGCCCGGTGGAGCAGGGAGTGACTCTGTGCAACGGGGACATGCGGGACAATGTTGGACAACACGGCTGGTCTCGGGCCCGCAGTGTGGATACGTGACTTCACACGCTCGTCCGACCCACGGAAACGTGCGCCTCAAACGATGAACCGTGAGGTATGCAAAATCGGTCCGAAAACCAACAGGGATGGAATGAAGACGATGACAAATGACTCTAACTACTGCTAAAGCGTGACGACCTCACCGAAGGCGTGGCAGAGAAAGGAGACCTAAATGACACTGGGATCAACGTTCTGACTGCACTGAAAACGGAAGGACAAGAGGTGCGCACAAGCTCTGGGCTCGAGGAGCCGGCCTGTTCCCCAAGGGTACAGTCAGAAAGTCTGGACCTGCTTTCAAGTCGGAGGTGGGGGCTGGTTTCCCGGTGTCCGGGAGGAGTTACAGACAAACCAGAAGCGAGGGCCGGCGGAGACACCGACACCCAGGCCCGCTCTTGGCGTCGGAAAGGTCAGGAGGAAGCGGGCTGCGGCGGCCAGAGACTCTGCGGACTCGGACGCCCGGGGACAGCCCCGCCGCACGCAGACGGCCCGCCGCCTCCCACGGAGGACTGAGCCTCCCGGAGCGACAAGCGCCTCCAACGCCCAGACCCTGGGGTCTAGACCCCACAGCTCATTCCTGGAAAACAGCTCGTTCCCGGGCTGGGCTGGAGAAAATACAAGACAGGTCTGATACATTCTAGAGTCATCAGAAAGAAGGAAGTGCTCAAAAATTAAAAAGACAAGTGCATGTCAGAGGAACAGCAGACAACCTGAAAGAACTCTCAACACTGAACAAAGTGAGAACAAAATAAATGCCATAAAAGACAAAACACGTGACAGTTCACTGTATGTGTCAATTCGACCAGGCCACAGATATCTGATGAAACGTTTTTCCAGGTGTTTCTGTGAAGGTAGTTTTCAGCCAAGATCACAATTTACATCAGTAAATTTTTTATTTTTTAAAGATTTTATTTATTTATTTATCTGACAGAGAGAGAGAATGTGAGCAGGGGGAGCAGCTGAGGGAGAAGGAGAAGCAGGCTCCCCGCTGAGCAGGGAGCCCGACGCGGGGCTCGATCCCAGGACCCGGAGACCATGACCTGAGCCGAAGGCAGATGTTCAACTAACCGAGCCGCCCGAGGGCCCCTCAGTCAGTAAACCTGAGTAAAGATGGTCACCCTCCATCCTGGGAGTGGGCCTCATCCAGTCCGTTGAAGGCCTGATTTTTTTTTAAAGACTGGCTTCCCCCACAAGGAATTCTGCGAGCCCGCCGCTGTCAGAGTCGCGCGGCCCCACGGGGTCCTCGCCAGAACTCGGGGTCCCCTGCAGACTGGGGCCGAGCCAGCCTCTGCCCGCACACACCAGGATACCAATAACGCGGTCACACACACACATCCTCCATCCTCTGGAGAACCCTCCTGACACAGAGTCTAACCCTACGCAGAAAATCAAATACCCAAGTCTGTGGGGTGCCCGGCTGGCCCGGTCAGAAGAACCTGCGACTCTTTATCTCAAGGTCATGAGTTCAAGCCCCACATTGGGCGTGGAGCCTACTTACAATTTAAACACACACATACACACACAGGTCTGTACACAATACATGACTGAATCATCACACAAAGACGGTAGAAGTGACAAGTCTTCCTTAGAGAAGAATCCAAATAACGCTAAGAACACACCCTCCCTGACATGAGGTGGGGGCCCGTCCCTCCTTCCCACGTGAGTGTGGGCTGGACTCAGAGCTTACAAAGAAAAGGGTAGGAAAGGGGGAAACTAAGTGCAGAGTGAGAAACCTGATCAACGTTGCCCCAACCAAGTGACCACGGTTCACACGACCCATGCTGCCACGTGGTTAGCACGGGCCACCGGTCTGCTGCGACAGGCAGGGCCCTTCACCTCTGCAGCTGTCCTTCCCAAAACCCGTAACCCCAGTCCAATCATGAGAAAAACATCAGACAAACCCAACCGGAGGGACGCTCTACAGTAAACCGAACCAGTTTTCCTCAAACCTGAAAAAGCCCTGAAAACCAAGACAGTCTGGGAAGAGAGGACCCCCAGCACAGAGCGTCCCTGGTGGACGACCGGAGGACACGCCAACCGATGCGGCCTGGCGCCCTGCCCTCCTGGAGCGGGGACTCGGCAGCAGGTAAAAACCACGAGGAGCCCAAGTGTGGCCCTGAGTCACCAAGGACGGGCAGGTCTCGTTCCCTCGCCGCAGCTCGGCCACCGCACTAAGGTCGCACGTCGGCGACGGGGACCGGCTACAGAGCACAGGAACTCTCCGCACGGTCGCTGCAATTTTTCTACAGATCTGACACTGTTCTAAAATCAGAAGTTTAGGGCGCCTGGGTGGCTCAGCGGGTTAAAGCCTCTGCCTTCGGCTCAGGTCATGATCTCAGGGTCCTGGGATCGAGGCCCGCATCGGGCTCTCTGCTCGGCGGGGAGCCTGCTTCCTCCTCTCTCTCTGCCTGCCTCTCTGCCTACTTGTAATCTCTCTCTCGTTCTGTGTCAAATAAATAAATAAAATCTTTAAAAAAAAATAAAAAATAAATTAAAAATTAAAAATTAAATAAAATTAGAAGTTTAAAAAAAGAAGAAAAAAGCCTATCACCGTGGTACTGCTCCCCCGACGGCCATGCTGGGCAGGCCTCAGACCCCGACGAGAACAGCTCCTCCCACCCGGACCGCGCTGCACCTGCAAGAGTTAAACAGAAACCTGACTGGGTGGCAGTTCTGTTCCTTTTCCACCAAGCAAATGCTAAGGGCAGCAGCAGCAGCAAGGGTATAATCCTAAGGGAGAGATGCAGAAACAACCAGAGAAGACGCCGAAAAATACAGTATTTCCCAGGGGAACCACCGCGCCATAAATGTTCACGGCGGTTTAGCACATCCTAAAGTCCTGGACTTCTAATGAGAACACAAACTATGCTGGTGCTGCTGAATCAGTAACCATACGAAACCCTCTACTCACCTAGGGTAAAAGAGTGTTAAGGAAAGTCTCAGAGTAACAGCCCTTTCTAACATAAGCCTGAAACAGACATTTTAGTTTTAGAACCCTCCAGCACAAAAGACGAGAAACAAACCCAAAATGTCAGGTGAGGCCATGAGCAACAGTAATTTGCCTCCCGAAAGTCACAGTTCTCAGAAGTCAACACACACTGTGCTATTACATTAAGAAGCAGCAGTCTTAGTAATAAGGTGACCTGGGTCTGAAACCGACTGCTACCACTTACTTGCTAAATGAGTTTGGAAAAACAACTTCTTGAGCCTGGGTTCCGTTTCTTCAGGAGAATCAAGTATGTAAAAAGAGCTTCAATGAACTCAACTCCAAAGAACATGACTTCCACTAAAATTCTTGACACTAAAGGTCCCACCTCCCAGAATTTCAGTTTACTAAAAAGTCAAGACACAACAAAAAGAACGATGATCAAATGTTAACAGAAGGTTAAAGGGGTGGCTGACACTTCCATCACATACGCTTTCTTCTCGAATCTACAATAACAGAAGGTTAAAGGGATGGCTGACACTTCCATCACATACGTTTTCTTCTCGAATCTACAATAACAGAAGGTTAAAGGGATGGCTGACACTTCCATCACATACGTTTTCTTCTCGAATCTACAATAACAGAAGGTTAAAGGGATGGCTGACACTTCCATCACATACGCTTTCTTCTCGAATCTACAATAACAGAAGGTTAAAGGGATGGCTGACACTTCCATCACATACGTTTTCTTCTCGAATCTACAACAATCATATTCATTTGCAGCCAGTAAAGTTCTTTTAAAACATACATATGACATTTTCCTCTAGGATATCTTGATTTAGGTTACCTAAGACTTATTTTAAATGCATCTGACTCACCCTCAAAAAAGTAAAAATATCAAAGGAACATATGACCCCAGAGACACCCTAAGACTTAAGTAGAAAAGGGATAATTGAATCAACTCATTTGTATATTCTCTATGTAGATCCTATTTAAATACTGTTAAAGACAGGCTCAGAGATTAATGAAATCTAGTTGTCTTGGTTTTGCTCTTGTGAATAAGTCAAACCTAGTCTCCTCTTCTGGAAAATGTGGTCAGCCACCTGGGGAGAAAGCCTAAGGTAGCTAAGGTACAGGACCAGAGAGAATCTTTGAAAACACGGGGGGGAAAAAAGGCAGAGAAAAGCCAAACGCTTGGGGTGGGGGGGGGGGTATGACCTTTAATTTTGTGGCACTTTATAAATCATTAAGAGCTGGGAAAACTCCAGCCATAGTAGACAGAACTGTCCATTAAAGAAATTGCTTTGAGAGAAAAAATGAGAACAGAAGTTCCAACAAGAGTCATTTGGTCAAAGCTATACTTGGAAAAAGAGCAACAATGTCTATACTAATGTGGTGAAACAGCTACTTCTAATTACGAACCAGTATCTGTCTATAAGACTTTACCTTCCCCACTAGAAAGGGAAGCGAGGGATCATATCATGGAACCCTAGAGCCAAGCACACAGAAGGAATTAAATGTTTACTAAATGGAAGGGTCTTGCTTCACTTTCTACCTTAAAAGATTTAGTTCACTGTCCTTAAGTCCTCAGGGGGGGAACCTGGTAGAGTAGCTCTAATCCACTCAATACCTCTTTACCGGTTGCCTGCTAAGCTCCAGTGGCCCTCGCAGGCACCTGTGGTGTCAGTCACTGGACAAAGACAAGAGTGCCTGTGCCGCCCGGCAGGGCGCGGGGAGGGACGCGGGGAGGGACGAGGAAGGTCGCCCGGGGGACGCGCGCACGCCTCCCGGGCGCACGGAGAAACGTACAGGGCGGCGGAGTCGCCGCATCGCACGCCCGCAGCTGGCACAAGGCCGTCTTCAGTGACACCGGACGACGAGCCTCCGACGAATGTCGTCTCGACGTCACCGTGCACCGTCGGCAGCTACGCGAACGCACCCCGTGAACAGCGGCGGGAGACCCACGCGAGCCCTCCGAAAGGCACTTCGTGCGAACCTGATATTATAAAAGATGGGCTCAAAGGTACGTCTTTTCAATTTCTCTAATAACTCATTTTTATTGTTTTTCTAAGTATCATGACGTAAGGAATGAGAATTTTCCTTAGAGTTGGTCTTTCATAGATGATTTGAGCAGCACGGGTCCAACGCACTTGGATCACCTCACTTCTCCCTTCCGCAAACAGAATAAACTTCCAACAATCTAATAATTTTCCACAAATGCCAGCCTTTCCAGATATTGTTTTCCCACTAGATCAGTTTATCATATGCTCCAACCACACTGAATTGTTTTCAGTACAAACCTTCTGTCTTGCCTGCTCTTTTCCCTCAAAGTTAAATTCCTTCTCATTTCTGTGTCATCAAATTTTACATATGCTTTTAAAGTCACATGCCACCGACTCCTCACAGCCTCCCCTGAAGGGGACAGGCAGAGGCGACGTTCCCTGACATTCTCTGATACTCCGAAGCCGCTCCTGACGGGATTTTCTACAGAGCACAAGTTCCTGAAGCCCGAGAAGGACTCTGTACGCATCTGGCATCCCTACAGCACACAAAACGGGCTCTCAAATCTGCTGAACGATGTTAAGACACAGCATCTACAGGTATACAAATGAACTTCACTCAAGAGATCAGAATGCTCTGAAATTAGACCCCAAATTGTGAGTGTCCACCTTCTCAGGAGAAAGTCTTCAACTCGGGCGCCTGGGTGGCTCAGTGGGTTAAAGCCGCTGCCTTCGGCTCAGGTCATGATCCCAGGGTCCTGGGATCGAGGCCCGCATTGGGCTCTCTGCTCAGCAGGGAGCCTGCTTCCTCCTCTCTCCTCTCTCTCTGCCTGCCTCTCTGCCGACTTGTAATCTCTCTCTCTGTGTCAAATAAATAAATAAAATCTTTTAAAAAAAAAAAAAAAAAGAAAGTCTTCAACTCATTAAATTGTCAAAGGAGTCTTAAGAAACGACTAGTCGGGGAAGGGCTCAGATGTCATCAGCAGACAGACCCACTTCTGCCCCCAGCTCCATCAGGGCTAGCCTGGAGAAACTACCAGAGGGAATACAAGCCTCAACTTCCTGATCTCAAAAAGGTGCTAACATTTACTTCAAAGACTGGCTGTGAGAACCGGATGTGACCACAAATGCAAGTCCTGGGATCAGGAAGAGTATGAGACAAGCACTCAATGATTTCCTTCCTTCCCGCCCTCCTCTCTCTTAAATAAGTTTCTATAGCAGTGACGTGAGCAGGCTTAGGTCCTTTAAAGCTTTTTTAAATTACAAATTGCTGCCATCACTTGAAGCTGTGTTCAGACTCTTCTCTTGGAAATCATCAACAGAGTTAGCGGTCTCCCAGAAACACCTATTTGTTTTCAATCTGTCAACTTGAAACTTCAGCCATTCTGATCAATTAATTTTAATTACCATTTCCTTTACATGATAAACAAAAGGATTTCTTAAAAGTATACAACCTAACCCTTTTTTTAATTTTTTTTTTATTTTTTTTTTATTCTTTGCCCCAGGGGTACAGGTCTGTGAATCATCAGGCTTACATCTTTCACAGCATGCACCAAAGCACAAACCCTCCCCAATGTCCATAACCCATCCACCCTATCCCTACCCTCCCACCCCCCAGTAACCCTCAGTTTGTTTTGTGAGATTAGGAGTCTCTTATGGTTTGTCTCCTTCCCCATCCCATCTTGTTTCATTATTTTTCCCTCCCTACCCCCCACAACCCCCCACCCTGCCCCTCAAGTTCCTCATATCAGAGAGATCATATGATAATTGTCTTTCTCTGATTGACTTATTTCGCTCAGCATAATACCCTCCAGTTCCATCCATGTCGTTGCGAATGGCAAGATTTCGTTTCTTTTGATAGCTGCATAGTATTCCATTGTATATATATACCACATCTTCTTTATCCATTCATCTGTTGATGGACATCTAGGTTCTTTCCATAGTTTGGCTATTGTGGACATTGCTGCTATAAACATTCGGGTGCATGTGCCCCTGAGGATCACTACCTTTGTGTCTTTAGGATAAATACCCAGTAGTGAAAGCACAAATAAAAGGAAAATTTCCTCTTACCAAAATTTTCACGTATTTTCTAAAACTGCACATCATAAAAAGAGGTATACATCTCTACAGTAACAACAGAAAGTTGCTGTATTTTCCCCAGCCGTTTCTCAGAGTGCCAGAATCTGACAAGGAAACAACACTGATTAAAATTTCTGACTTACCTCAAAAAGGCTAACACTACTATGCATTAGGGGGAAAAATTTATAATGCTGTATTGTAACATGCATGTATCTTATTTCCTAAAGAGGCATTTTATTCTTATCCTCATCTGTTCATTACAATAATGTGCAGAATGTTTGCTTTTCCTTATCTGTACTTTACTGTCCCTGAACGATGCCATCAACCACGACACTGTGTTTACCTTGCCAGGCTGTTTCCATACGCACATTCTACGCCTTTTCTCTGAGAAGTTATTTCCTACAAACCAATCAAACATGGCATTAAACAGAACCTTGGAGGTCACTTCACATTTCGAATTCTAGCAAAAATATTTCTCAATAATTAAGAAAGGCAAAATTTTTCATCCTGAATGAAACTGGGTCCGTTAAGACAAAAGAACCCTTAGCAATTACCAGCTTAAAGCAAGGACACATTCCCACTACAGGTAACCGTACAATTAGTCTATCTCCCCCCCCCCCCAAAAAAAAGAACTTGCACTGAAGGACCCAAAACCAAATAATCCGAGGACTGAAACTCATCTTGATGATGTGAACGAATACAACACCTGAGAAAAGAAAACCAGAAAGCAGCGACATGGAGATAGTCAACCGACTTCCGGGTTTCCCACACTACATACCACTCCATTAACAATCACGGCATCTTCATCCCACGATCACGGACACAAGTACCACCACATACAACTGTACTGACATAGAAACTACATGACAAAACTACATACTCTGGTAGACATCACAGCAAACGCAGGAGACTTACAATGAATACTAATATCTAGATTGTAGAATTTATTTCAACCTTTTAATATGCTCAGCAGCATTTGAGAAAGTGACATCAGCTCTTAGAAAAGACTAACGTAGTACACTTCATTCTGAAGTAGTTTACAGAAAATTAAACTACTGTTGTTTATAAAAAACTAAATTTCTTTGCATTATCAAAAATATTCACTGAACGACAGAAACTACTACTTAAAAATCACTTACACCCTAATGTTAAGAAAATTCACTTACTCACTGATATATTAAGAATTTCCCCCGTCGGGGCGTCTGGGTGACTCAGTCGGTTTAAGCGTCTGCCTTTGGCTCAGGTCATGGTCCTGGGGTCCTGGGATCGAGCCGCGAGTCGGCTTCGCCCTCTTCCTCTAGCCCCCCGCCCCGCTTGCACTCTCTCACTCTCTCTTTCCCTCTCAAACAAATAAAATCTTAAAAAGAATAAAGACTCGCCCCAGTTTCACTGAAATACAAAGGACGTGTAACACTGTGTAGTTTTTTTTTTTAAGATTTTATTTATTTATTTGACACAGAGAGAGAGAGAGCAGATCACAAGTAGGCAGAGAGAGAGAGAGGAGGAAGCAGGCTCCCCACTGAGCAGGGAGCCCGATGCGGGCCTCGATCCCAGGACCCTGGGATCATGACCTGAGCCGAAAGCAGCAGCTTTAACCCACTGAGCCACCCAGGCGCCCACACTGTGTACTTTTAAAGCACATGACACACTGACTCGATGTACGTACACACAGCAAAGTGAGGCTGCTTGGATTCTGTGCCTGCACACGTCGGATGCTCATGGAGGACACGCCTGTAGTGGGGTCAGATTCCCTCCGCCACAGGGAATGTGGTGGATGACCCGACTCCCCTCCCTCAACCACTATCTTCGCTTCACTTACCCCTTCTTTCTGACAGCGCAGTCAGTAAAACAGGTGGTAGCTCCACTACTTCCTAAGAGAGGAATTCACTTCTGGATATAAAAATTCCCAGACTGTAAAACATTTAGGAGTAGGATGCAATATACTTGTAGACTTCCCTCCATTTCCATATTTTAAACATTTTCTTCCGTATGAGTTAACAACTATTAAGAATATTAATAATTAAGAGGCACCTTAATTGAGTTCATAGAGCCTCCTGATCTCGGGATTATCAGTATGAACCCCATGTTGGGTATAGAAATTCCTTAAACACATTTTTCTAATCTTAAAAAAAAAAGAATTAACTGCATCTATTAAAGGGGGGGGTGGGCAGGGCTGAGAGGCTCAGTTGGTTAAGTGACCAAGTCTTCCTTCTGGCTCAGATCATGATCTCAGGGTCCTGGGATCGAGTCCTGCATCAGGCTCTCTGCTCAGCGGGGAGCCTGCTCCTCCTCTCTCTCTGCCTGCCTCTCTGCCTACTTGTGATCTTTCTCTGTGTGTCAAATAAATGAAATCTTTAAAACAAAAAAACAAAAAAACGTTATGTTCATCACCCAGAATCTTCACCACTAGGGTATTCCTGTCAGTAACCAATTATTCTATTTCTGCTTGTTTTATTTTTGTTTTATTTTTTTTAAAGATTTTATTTATTCATTTGACACAGAGAGAGAGATTACAAGTAGGCAGAGAGGCAGGCAGAGAGAGAGGAGAGAGGAGGAAGCAGGCTCCCTGCTGAGCAGAGAGCCCGATGTGGGCCTCGATCCCAGGACCCTGGGATCATGACCTGAGCCGAAGGCAGCAGCTTTAACCCACTGAGCCACCCAGGCGCCCTTTCTGCTTGTTTTAAATCGTTAATGAAATTAT
Organism: Ailurus styani; assembly: GCA_002007465.1. Lineage (NCBI taxonomy): Eukaryota > Metazoa > Chordata > Mammalia > Carnivora > Ailuridae > Ailurus > Ailurus styani. The sequence continues at coordinate 4,480,541 of LNAC01000150.1, read as the reverse complement.
ATGTCAGAGTGCCAATATATTCTAGAAAGGCCAAGAAATATTAAATCTTTCAAACTCCTCCTTTTAGGGGTATTCTCCGAATATCCTACCAACACCAGGGCTGCTAATGGAACAGTAGGGAGCCCTGCAGGGGAAAGAGCTCAGGGCACCCATGACAGGACAGCTCTGAACCGCTGACTTCACAGCCACCTACAGAACTCCTTTAAAAAGTGGATTAACCTGGCGTCAAGACATGTAGACTCTTCGGACATGACACCAGGAACCTGTATTTCCCCAAGTGATTTCACTGCACATCAAGTCTAAGAAACACACTTAACCAACCCATCACAACAACCTACTTTATAAGGGTAGTCAAGGAGATGAAGATTTGGGAATTTTCCAGATTACTTTAAAATACACAATCAAAATCTCTACAGTTAAAGAAGCATAATTATTTTGTTCCTGTATATAAAAAAAAAAATTCTTCTTAGTTCTGGAATGACAGGTGCCTACGAGACCCAAACTGTTAAAACTCTACTCTACCGGGCGCCTGGGTGGCTCAGTGGGTTAAAGCCTCTGCTTTCGGCTCAGGTCATGATCTCAGCGTCCTGGGATCGAGGCCCACATCGGGCTCTCTGCTCAGCAGGGAGCCTGCTTCCTCCTCTCTCCTCTCTCTCTGCCTGCCTCTCTGCCTACTTGTAATCTCTCTCTCTGTGTCAAATGNTCTCTCTCTGTCAAATAAATAAATAAAATCTTAAAAAAAAAAAAAAAACTCTACCAATGTTTAAAAAAAAAACCCTCAAGTGATCTTAAAAGAATAGGGGGGGCAAAAACTTCCTTATGTTCCTTATAAATGCTTGTCATATCATAAAATTTAGCATGGTAAGAGTAGAGAGTAAGTCCAACTAGTCCAAAGGGCGCCTGAGTGGCTCCGCTGGTTAAGCATCCCACTCTCTCGACCTCAGGGTCATGAGTTCAAGCCCCACAACAGGCTCCACATTGGGTGTGGAGCCTACTTTAAAAAAATAAGTAATATTTCCAAGTCAACTAGTCCAAATTTTCTCTCATAGCTAACCAGCAACACCAAAAAGCCCAGCACTACTTTCAGGTTACGACTTCACCTCCCTGGTTCTACAGAACGTTGGCCTCAAGCCCACAATGGCTACAATGTCTTCTTATGCTTTACTTTAGGAAGGAAGACCAATTAAATTTTAATGTGTAGTGTTTCGTACAACACATTTTATTAAGATAGGAACATTTCCACAATCATTCTGGTAGTTACTGGATAAATTAACTCTGAATATTAAAATTAATAAAATACTATTTCATGTTTATGGTAATTACTGCTCCCTGGGAGGCAATGCAGCCAATTAAAAACAACAAAGCCAAAAATAAACAAATAAGTAAGTAAATACAACAAAGTCTGCAAAATAAGAAGGCCACTGGGCGCCTGGGTGGCTCAGTGGGTCAAGCCTCTGCCTTCAGCGCAGGTCATGATCTCAGGGTCCTGGGATCGAGGCCCATATCGGGCTTCCCGCTTGGCAGGGAGCCTGCTCCCTCCTCTCTCTCTCTGCCTGCCTCTCTGCCTCCTTGTGATCTCTCTGTCTGTGTAAAATAAATAAATAAGTAACCTTATTAAAAAAAAATAATAAGGCGGCCCTCAACTTGAACGCAGAGTACCATCCACTGACTTACTACAGCCTGACTATGAGCTTGTGAGTCAACCTCTGGAAGCCCCTATTTCCTTACCGGGAGGATTGAACGAGATAACAGAGGCAAAGCGGTCCAGAGTACCCAGTATGAGCTCATCTTCAGGACAGGTATGCACACACAGACAGGGACACAAGAACCTCTCTGAAAAGGCACACAGGAAATTACCAACGATGCTCATGTCCAAGAAAAGAATGTGGGGCCCTTTGGGGAAGTGGAAAGACTATACCACTCTGTGCTCTGTACTGTTAACCAGTGCTCGCAATACCTTCTCGAAAAATAAAACAGTTCTGAAGTATCGCTGCTGTGTCAGATTTCTCCGTGTTCAGTATCATGTACTGCTGCTGAACCCACGAAGGAGCCAGAGTCTAATAATACCCACAAAGAAATACACAACCTATCTGATTTCCTGAGTCTGTTAGACATTCTTACTTGCTTCACACTAGCTGTAATGATCTTCACCAAACAACCTTCAACCAGGGATTTTTCAACCTGGGTTGGCTTTAATCCCTCAGGGGACACTGGTGACGGAGCCAGGTCTGGTTGTCACAACTGAAGGGCTGTACTGGTACTGGTGTCTGGTGGGTAGAGGCCAAGCAGGCTGCTAAGCATTCTGTAGGGCACAGTACCTGCCCCAAATGTCAGCAGACCTGCGGCCCAGAAACTCTACAACCAACGGAACGAGCACTTCACCCCAGTTACCAACCAACCAGACACACACAGTACATTCTCCCCTCAAGTACTGCGCCACAAAGTGCAACCCTGTAAAGGTCAGCCTCAATAACCCTCACCGCTACGGACCACTGTTCCGTTTCTGAAATCCCACCAGCGAGCGCAGCTTCCAGGTTCATCTACTCAATCCATTTCAGGAGTTTTAGAGCATTTATCATTAAGCCTTTCAAAGTTCACTCTGGATGACTTCAAGAGATTACTATTCTCTCTTGTTTCCGAATGACAGCTGAAGAGCCACAAAGCTCAAACCGTGTCCCACGAAGAACATACAACGGGGCCTTTATTTTAGTGAGCAGTTCTCAAATCTTTCCAGTGAACGTGATGTTTTGACATTTCACTTAATACCCTGCCTTGCCATACTACTCTGTCCACGTTAATTAAAATCCTCCAAATCTTGAAGAAATTAGGAACAGTCCGTTGTTTCTGATCAAGAAGGCAAGGAAAATTAATCAGCAGTTAAGTAACTTTATAATGAGGCCTGAAAAATTACACAGCACACACCCTCCCCTCTGACCTTAAAGCTTGTTTTAATGGGTCTTATCAAGCAGTGCAGCACTGGGGCGCCGGGGGACCCAGTCGGTGGAGCGTGCAGGAGTCCTGATCTCCGGGTTGTGGGTCTGGGTCCCATGGGGGGTGTAGAGGTTACTTAAAAATAAAATCTTAAGAGTCAACCACGAACGAAGAACTTTGCAAAATAGTTTACCAACATTTGGGATTCATCTTGTCGAGAAGCGCACAAGGGAACCGAGGGGGCATCCGAATCTAGAGGTTCGTGGAAAGCAGTTCTGCTAACACTGTTAGTCCTACCTCACTCTCCTAGTGACCGCCTCCCTCCCACACCTTTTCAAACGTCTCTGTTCCGCAGCGCGTAGGAGCGGAACGCTGATTTAAAACACCCAGAATTCCAATGCTGTTTAACAGTTCCGCACACCACAAAGCCTTAGGACAGGGGTCTCCGCGAGACAAAAGTACGTCTGCATCCCTTCCTCCGAAACAGAACAAACGGGGGAAAGCGTGTCTGCAGAGCCGAGCTGCAGGAAGGGTATTGTTTCGCGGCTTCTCCGATGCGGGGTTCGTGGGGGATTCCCAGGCGTCCGCGGCACTCGTCCGTCCCCCAAGTCCCTCCCCGCGCGCCCCCAGAACTTCACCACTCGTGCAAACCTGCTGCCTCATGGTCTAATAATAACCCCGACGACGGCACGGGTCACAGCCCCGGCGACCTTCTGCGGAGACGCCGTCGGGGGCGGCGCCGGGGCCGCGGGGGCTCGGGGGGCCGCGGGGGC
>LNAC01000150.1:4445291-4467818 GCA_002007465.1 Ailurus styani | reverse complement strand
CGCCCTCCCAGGTTTGAGCGGCAAACCCGCAGTTGGTTTGGTCACGGCGAGGTAGCGATGCATGCATAGACGCCTGTGGTTCCCCTGATGATCCCTTAGCTCCTCTACGCGGAAACTGGGAGGGAACCCCGTGCCTCCAGGAGGTGCCGAGTGTGAGGCCTCCGGGCCCCCAGAGCCGCTGTGTGCAGGGACTCCAAGCCTCCCGCAGGCTCCAGAGCGGCCGGGCCACCCTCGGCGCCCTCCGGGGACCTCACGGGACGGGGAGGGGGCTCGCGAGCTCCCGAGGAGGCAGAGGAAGCCCCGCCGGGGAAGTCAGGCTCAGCCCAGGTTTGCGACCAGCCCCCCAGAGCCCGCACTGTGGCCGGACGCGGGGCCGGCTCGGATTCCGCTCCTGGAAGCGCGCCCTGGCCTGTCTCAGGCGCTCGGCGGGAAGGCGGTGCCGGTCCCAGCAGGTGCGCGGCTGATGCGGCGGCGCGCAGGGCCTGCAGCGCGGGCCTCCTCCGAAAGACGGCCGTCCGGGAGCTGACGGCAGTGGCTCTGCTGGACACCGGAGGATGGAGAAGCGTCTGCTGCTGGTTTTGGGGTGTGCTCTCTTTAGGATGAGGGGGTTGAGAGGGAGCCGGATACCGGCACCGAGGACCCAGAGGGCAAGACCGGGAGGGCGGTGGGCTGTGCGGGGCGCCCTGCAAGCGCACAGGGCGGGGGGCTTTATGCAGGAAGGAGACGAGGTCTTCTTCGGAACCAGGGGAAGAAGGAGCCCAAGTGCAAGCAGGGGGTTGTCGCTGTGGCGGGAGGCAGGGCCCCCGGGGTGGCCAAGATGGGGCTGGGGGAGCTGGTAGTCTAAGAAATCGAGAGCCGTAGAGACAGCTGGCCCGGGAAGCAAGGGCGGCTGGATGGCCAGGCAGCCAGGAGCGCAGCCGAAGTTGGCCACGCGTGTGACGGTGCTGGGTGCCCGATGGCAGACTTCCTCCGCAGTGCTCGCTTGCCCAGGTGGAGACGCACGGGACATGGGGCGTTGGAACAGCTGGGGGCTGCTGTGACAAGCGTGGGCCTGACTCGCCAGACACCCCTGTCGCTGCAGACATGCGCAGCCTCCACATCAGAAGAGCCTGTTTGGTTCGCCCTGTTCTTCCCGGCTGATGGGGAAGCTCAGACCAGGACTGATTGATTGATTGGTTGATTGATTTTAAAATAGGCTCCATGCCCAGCGTGGAGCCCAGTACAGGCCTCAAACTCACAACCCTGAGATCGAGACCTGAGCTGCGATCAAGAGCTGGATGTTCCACCGACCGAGCCTCCAGGTGCCCCCAGACCAGGTTCTTTCAATGTGTGTGCACATTGCATGACCGGAAACTTCACGCCCCCGCGATCCACCTGCGGCAAACTCTGTGTCGGAAGGCTGTTGGTGCCAGCAATGGGATTTGTTTCCTGGGTAGAACCCAAGCATCTTCTGAACCCACTTCTTCTATGTTGGGGGTCTCCCGCCTCCCAAAGTCCGAGGCCGGGACCTGCCTGCCGGACCTCCTTTGCAGCCCGGGCCCCTCAGATTGGACCCAGCCACCCACCAGAGCTGAATTCAGGACACGGAGCCACGAGGAAGGTGTCGCTGGCCTTGCAGGACCCCTTTGTTGGCAGGGCTGGCGAGGGTCTCAGAGACAGGAGGGCCGGAGGTCTGAGCTCAGGAGCAGCTACGTGACCTGCCAGGCAGAGGGATGTCATGTGGACGGACCCCCTGCTGCCTCGGAGCACCCCGGCTCTGCGGTTGGCATATTCTCCCTGGTTCTAGAGAAGTGCCGCCCAACAGAAACGTAGGGCAGGCCACAGAAGTAATTTTCAGTCGTTTAAGAGGCATAACTTTTAAAAATGTAAAAGGTGAGATCATTTTAAAGGCATATTTAACCCCACATATCCTAAATATTATCTCAGCATGTGATCAATATTAAAAAGTATCTGTGAGGGCGCCTGGCTGGCTCAGTGGGTTAAAGCCTCTGCTTTCGGCTCAGGTCATGATCTCAGCGTCCTGGGATCAAGGCCCGCATCGGGCTCTCTGCTCAGCAGGGAGCCTGCTTCCTCCTCTCCCTGTCTCTCTGCCTGCCTCTCTGCCTACTTGTGATCTCTCTCTCTGTGTCAAATAAATAAATAAAAATCTTTAAAAAATAAAAATAAAAAGTATCTGTGAGATAATTTATATTCTTATTATTTTTCTTATTATATTATTTCTTATCCATGGGGTAATTTACGTTCCATGCACGGAGTACACCTCCATTCCGACTGGCCGCGGTTTGGGGATTCACGTGGCCAGTGGCCTCCCGGCAGGACCATCGGCCGTCCCAGACATCCAGCAAGTGACCGAGTACTTGCGATGAAGTCCTCTCTTCTATTTAAGGGCATTGCAAGAAGTGCTGTTAGTTACAACGATGGTCGTTTGCGGATGTTGACCGTGAGGAAGAGTGAAGTTTCCACCGGCACAGACACGCCCTCCTTCCTGCTCACCGCGGGGCCCCGAGGCCCAGAGCGATGCCCGGTTCTCGATGCTTAGATAGGAGTTTCGAGAATGAACGAGGGCTGACGATGATCCTCCCTCGGCCAATCTCCCCGCATGGATTCTTGGCCGAAGCCTCTGTTCACCCATTGCCCGGTGGTTACTAGCCGTCCTCACGCCTTCTCATGGCCAGACCCGAGTCCAGCAGCACACGGGGGCCTCGGGCGCGGCGCCTGCCGCGGGGGACGTGGCGGGAGAGACGGGCTCTGGGAGCGGATGACGGTAGCCGGGCTCATGGGGCCTGGGGTTCTGACTCTGAAGGCGGAGGAGGGACGGCAGCCCGGGGCCAAGGCTCAGGGCGCTGCCGGTTGAGGCTGGCCCTGGACACTGCAGCGAGCAGGGGCTTCTGCCCCGTGCGAACCGGGAAAAGCAGCCCGACTCCTCCAGTCTGCACGGGCCGCAGAAGCCCAAGGTGCCGCTCCCCCACTGGCAGGGGGGTGCCCTGGGGCTCCGGGCTTCTGTCCGTTCAGCACAAGCTGGGCTCTCTGCTGCGAGCTGCCCTCGCGGGGCCACCGCCGGCCGTGCTGAGGCCAGAGGCCGGCTTCGAAATGCCCACCCCCTTCGTCCCCGCCTGCCCCCTGCACCTCCTCATCTCAGGAGAGGGGATGCAAGCTCGCAGGATTACTGCGCAGGTTGAGTGTGGAAACACAGGTGAGGCCCTGCACGGGGCTGGGCTCAGAGCTTGCCTGCTGGCTTGGGCCCCGAAGGCCCCGCATGAGCCTGGTCGTCTGCGTGAGCCTCTCCGTGCCTCCCCTGCAGCCGGACGCAAGACGGGCACGAAACCAGCCCTTCTGCGGACCGCCAAGACCCACTCTCTACGCGGCAAACACGCACGCACACGCACACGCACACACACACACGCACACACGCACACACACGCACACACGCATGGAGTTTGATGACTAGGAAGAGCCGTAAGCTGGTTTTTTCACCGTTCAAACCTGAGGGTTGTGGCCGCCAGACTTAGCATTTCCAAGCCACAGAGCCCACTTTCGAAATCATTTACTTGGAGGGGATGGGAGGAGGCTGAGAGACAACGCCCACTGTATTCCCGACCCAGTTCCACCTCCTCTTAGGCCTTCGGGCAATCACGCTTACTCGTGCGTTCGCTCACTGCTGGCACCTGCATTCCCGGCGTGCGGTGAGGACGGGGCAGAGGCCAGAGGCCATCAGACCCGCCCCAACCCCAGACGGAAATCCTGCCCTTAAGAGGCTCTCACTCCCAAAGAAAGCCAGGCCCAGAGGGTTTGAACTGATCCCTATTTGCCCTTCTGTTCTTGCACAGGCCCGGTCCCGAGCGGCCCCCGCACAGGGCTTGGCTCTGGGCAGCGCCGGCCGAACCCCGCCAACAGCAAGCTCACGCGCGCTGTCTCGGACGGGCCCCCGGACACCGGATGTGCGGAGACACTGCCCTCCGAAGGGCACCACGGCGCCTGGCTACCTTGTGGGCTGTACAGGGCCCGTGCAGGTTGATGTGATCACACGGCAGAGCACAGTCATCCTTCCAGAAGGGAGGGCGGCAGCTGCCTGCGGGGGCGAGGCACACATCACCAGGCCCGCATCTGCCCGTCGGGGCGCGTCCTCCAGCTGCGGCGGCTTGGCCAGCGTGGCAGGGCAGCCCGAGAGCCGACCCGCCTTTCCAGCCCGGCCCTCCCCGGGGCTCGCTGACAGCAGCTGCTGTTTGCCCCGGCTCGTCCTGCAGGTGGGAAAAGTCCCAGGAGCACGCTCCACACCAGCCCCGGAGGCCCCGGGGTTCGAGCTCCAGTGCCCCCCCCAGAGGAAACCTGCCTCCCACTCTTTCTCCTGGGCCGCTCCCTGCTTTCCGCCCACGCCCCTCTCCAGGTACTCCCGCCTCACCTGACCGTTAAACCCCGTGCCTTCGAATCTTTGTCTCGGGTCTACCTTGGGCAAATCCAAACCAAGACAGGGCACACCGCCAGGTAGCAACAAAGGCCCTTGGAAATCCAACTGATACTCATTATCAGAAACAGTCTCTCTTACCCCCATAAAATAATTTAGCCTGGCGGCAAACTGAACCTCGCGGGAGGAAAGGGGACGACAGGTCAGATTCGGTGCGCACTTGATTACTTCTTTCCCTTAGTGTTGACTCTTTCAGGCAGAGACAGGGCCTCCCATCTGAAGTTGGGGGTGAGCACAGAGGACACGCGGGTAGGGGTGCCATTGTCCACACTACGGAGTTCATTCTGGGCTGACACCTTCTTACTGCGGAAAATCCCAAACACACACGAAAGTAAACAGAATAGAATAATGAGCCCCGACGTGCCCGTCACCAGGTTTGGCAACTCTGTGCTCACAGACAACCCTCGTTTCATCCATGCCCCGGCCACCTCCGCTCGCCACCTCAAGTCACCTTGGAGCAAAACCCCAACACCTTGTTTCACCCGTACTATTCAACATCTCTAAAACAGAAGGACTCTTTTTTTTTTTAATAAGCGTAACACCATTATCACATCTCAAGATTACAGTTCCTTAACATCACCAAATAGTCAGTATTCAAATATCCCCAACTATCTCATTATCATTATTACTGTTTATAGTGTTTCATTGTTACTATTTAAAACTGTATACTCTCGGGGCACCTGGGTGGCTCAGCGGGTTAAAGCCTCTGCCTTCGGCTCGGGTCATGACCCCAGGGTCCTGGGATCCAGCCCCGCATGGGGCTCCTTGCTCAGCAGGGAGTCTGCTTCTCCCTCTCCCTCTGACCCTCCCCCTGCTTCTGAGTGCGCTTTCTGCCAGATGAATAAATGAAATCTTAATAAACTAAAACTGTAAACTCTTAGTTTACGGTTCGCTGAATGATAATCTAAAGAAGGCCCATCTCCTTCGGCTGTTCACACGTCTCCCAAATCTTCCGTTGATAGGCTGCCCCCCTCTCTTTGTGTCTTCCCTTGCAAGTTCTTCTTGAAGAAATGTGGTCACTTGTTCCTGTGGAACTTCCTGGGTCTGATCCCCCTGAACACGTCATCGTGGTATCATTTCACGCGTTCTCCTGTTCTCTCTGTGTTCCCTAAGGTGGAGGTCAGATCCAGAGATTTGATCGGACTGGGGTTCGAGTTTGTTCTGAGATCTCTTCCTGTGTGTGTTGTGGATCTCCATCAGGAGGCACACAGGCTGATGATTTTCTTTTCTTCTTTAAGATTTTTATTTATTTATTTATTTGACAGACAGAGAGAGATCACAAGCAGGCAGAGAGGGGGGGGGGGAAGCAGGCTCCCCGCTGAGCAGAGAGCCCGATGCGGGCCTCGATCCCGGGACCCTGAGATCATGACCTGAGCCGAAGGCAGAGGCTTAACCCACTGAGCCACCCAGGCGCCCCCAGGCTGATTTTCTTTATTTTCCAGTGTCTATTTTGATTAAAAGAAAGCTGTGACAGTCCCACTGTCATGGGACAGAGAACTGTGACTCATCTTTTGTAACTTCTGTGGTTGATTCGGCAGGTGCTTGTAACTGTGGACTAGCCCGACCCTGACAGCTCCAGGGTTTTCCTGCTGGGTCAAAGAGAGGGCAGTGTCGGAATGGGACAGGGAGGGGGGCCGCGAGGGGCCGCTTTCCCCATCCCTGTCACCTGCCTGGCTCACGCTGTGAGGACGCCGCTCCAACCTCAGGGCGAGGCTCAGCAGCCTGACCACATGTAAGCTCAGTTGCTGTGTTGGTTCAGTTTTTTGAGCCTCAGTTTGCTCAAATGTAAACTGAGATAAATAATCATCTCTGCCAAAGAGGGTTTATGGTGGACCTTGTTGACGCTGTAGTCACCCAGCCGCTCTTGAAAACCCATGCTCTCGGTGCCAGGACAATTTCCCAGCCTCCTCCTTGCTCCCTTCGGACCCCTGGCTTCCGGGAGCAGGCTCCGCAGGAATGTCCATCACCCACGTGCGCCGGAGCCCCCGGGGGCACCTGGGAGCGTGCCGCCCACCCAAGCCCCTGGAGAGGGACTTGGCCAGGGAGCCAGGGCCGACCCAGGACAGAAGCACAGGCGCTCCGATTCTAAAACCGGGCAGAAAGGAGAGAGAATACAGAGCAGGAAACATGTTTGGCTTCGACTCCTCTCATTTTTATCGTGCTCTCCCTCTGGTTCCCATCAATAACAGAAAAGCAAAGCCCGGGCCTGGGCCTGGCAGGGCCTGTGGAGGGAGGCGGGGCCTCCGAGAGAAGTCAGCTCAGGTTTCTCCGTCTGGCCTGCCGGGGAGGCTCAGTGCACCGGGCACCTCGGGCCTCCCAGCTTCCCCCACAGACACCCTCTGTTAGAGGAAGGAGCTGGGCGGGTCGGCCTCGTTTGCACGGCTTGGGGAGGAGCGAGGGAGGCCCAGGCCGGGCAGACCCGGGAAGGAGGCAGAGCCCAATCCCGTGGGGATGACGGAGGCCAGAGGGAGGCCAGGACTCCGTCAAGGGGACATCCGCACCCTCCCTCTGCCCCAGAACCTGTCAGGCCGCTGTCTCTAGCTGGTCCCCGGGCGCCTGGCGGGCAGAAGCAGGTGGCCGAGAGGCGGCGGGAGGGACCGACATCCGCTTCCCCCGGCCAGGAAGGAGGTGACCCCCTGCTCGGAGCCAGAGGCCTGCCCTGTCCCTCGGGGGCTGGGCACCGCCGCTGGGGGTCCTCAGGACCACTGTGCACGGTCCTCCAGCACTTACTGTCAGGCTGAGGGAGAGCGCGGGAGTCATCCTCGGGCCCCACTCCCGCCGCCGCCCGCGGGAGGCAGAGGCCTGGACGAGGCCGGGCCTGCCCCGGGCCTGCGGGGCTTCCACGCTCGCCACCGTCCGTCCCGGCGAGCTCTGATACAAAAGGGACCGACTTTCAGGTTCTTTGACACACGCATATATGAAATCTGAATTTCTAATATTTTGGTGAATTTAATAACACGTCACAAAATTCAAGAGACCTTCTTTCCCATTGCTACCTCTCTGGACCCGCCCGGGACGCGGGCTGTTTCTTACTGATCCCTCCAGGGAGAGCTGATCCACAGCCAACCGTTACTTTGTTTGTTTGACCTACTCTGACAGCTACTTTAAAAAATTTTCTTATTTTTAAAGTTTATTTTATTTTATTTGGGGGGTTTTAAAGATTTAGTTTCAGAGACAATTTAAGTGTTGATTGATTGATTTGAGAGAGAAACACAGCAAGAGAGAGAACATAAGCAGGAACAGTGGGAGAGGGAGAAGCAGGCTTCCTGCCGAGCAGGGAGCCCGATGCAGGGCTCGATCCCAGGACCCCGGGATCATGACCTGAGCCGAAGGCAGACGCTTAACGACTGAACCCCCCAGGTGCCCCCTTTATTTTCTTTTAAAGATTTTTCAGATAATTTATTTTTTTTTATTTTTTTAAGATTTTATTTATTTATTTGACACACAGAGAGATCAGATTGCAAGCAGGCAGAGAGGCAGGCAGAGAGAGAGGAGGAAGCAGGCTCCCCGCCGAGCAGGGAGCCCGATGTGGGCCTCAATCCCAGGACCCTGAGATCATGACCTGAGCCGAAGGCAGAGGCTTTAACCCACTGAGCCACCCAGGCGCCCCTAGAGAATTTAAATACAAGTCTAAACACAATTACTCCGTCAAAGACAACGATAAGGACAAAACTCGCTCTCATTTCCCGACAGGCACTAGCACCTGCTGACTCTCCTCTCGGTGAGAAAAGGGGGTCTGACATTTCATTCACCACCGTCCTTCTCATCTGCAACTCGAGCCACGATTTCTCATGGACACATCACTTCTCCACATCGGTATCAGGAATTGCAAACCCGAACCTGTCTTCCACAGCGTGACAATCCCCACTTGGTCCGACCTGTCTAAGCCCAGGCCTTTCATAAAGTGGGAACTTACCGAGAATTTTCTGGGTCCGTCTTGGCATTGAGATTCAGGACATAAGGAACACGGTCAGGATTCCCTCTAACATCAAAGGGGGTGCATCACAATCCTGGGGGTACCACCGTGTGCCTGGAAACTGCAGGAGCGCCGAGGCTGGCCGTGGAGCCCCAGCCCTCGTCCTGCCCCCTGGGGCCTGGCGTGATGCTGAGCGGCCGTGGGGACCTGGAAGGGTGCCCCGCGTTGCAGCATTGGGCGTTCTGCTCAGCGGGGGGGGGGTACTTCTCCCTCTCCCTCCTCCCTCCCTCCTGCCTTCCTCGCCCGCAGTTTGTGCTCCCTTTCTCTCTCTCAGATAAACAAGTAAAATGTAGGGGGAATAAAAGACACAGACTTTGGGTGTTGTACTGTTGGCTCAGTGCTTTGGTTTTGCTTGTAACAAATCCCGATCATATCATTTAACTGTAGTCCCTCCTACCTCATTCTTTATAATAATGCATAATATTTAATTGTATGACGGGAGACACTTTGTCTAACTAGCCTCCTATTTAAGCCCCGAACTTGAGGACAAGGGTTCCGTGAAGATCCTGGTGCTGACTGCGTGTGTCTCTGGGCACCCGTATACCTGTGGGGTGAACTTCTGGAATTTGGAACTGGAATCGGACAGAGTTGGTTGATTTAATTTTTGGACTGATAGCACCGCTGGCCCTCCAAAGGGGTTGTCCCGGGACCTCCCCCTCATTCTCTGTGGTCCTGCCTGTTTCCACACACCTGTGCTCACCTGCGTTCACTTCTGTTGGTTTTCATTTTGCCAACCTGCCCGGTGAACGGTGCTACCTTGTAGTCTTAACTTACATTGCTTATATCATGAATGAGGCTGAGCATCTGGGATAGAAACGCAGAGGACGGTTCTGTACACGCCGTGGGGCCTGCCCCCCCCCCCAGACCGTGCCCCGTGCTCCCCCGTCACCGCAGCGGATGCGAGGGGCTGAGCGGCCTGGGCCTCCCCGAGCCAGCGTCCCTGCCCCCGCTCCCGGCATGAGTCACAGCCTCTCCTGGGGGACCGGACGGAGGAGGCTGGCTTTATCTGGGCGCCTGGTCTGTCCTGCTTCTCCATCCTGTCCCCGAGGGCTGCGACTCGGCCTCAGACGCCAGCGGGGATCTGCGGTAGGGCAGTGGCGAGAGGAGACCTGCTTTTACGGGAAGTGGAGCCGGGGTAGGTGCGGGGTGGGGAGAGGGGCGGCCGGTCAGGGGAGCCCAGCGGGGGGTCTGGGGACACAGACGGGGGAGAGGGAGGGCGGGTGGAGGGCGAGCGAGTCGGAGTCTGCTGTGGGACGGACGGGCAGACGAGGAGATGCCTGCGGGGTGAGTGTCCTCCTGTGGCCCCAGGCTGAGGGCGGCTGACTCGGGGGAGCTCCCCTGCGGGGCGGGTCGTGCTCCAGGTTCCGGCAGCACAGCGAGGGCGAGGCGTCGCTCCTGACTCACACTCGCTCTCGCGGCGTCCTCGGCGCCTCTTCCTGTCCCTCCGGCTCAGGGAAGCTGGGCTCGCGGACTGGGGCGGGGGCTGCTGACCCGGTGGCCCGACCAGCTGGAGAGGAAGTGGGGGCGGGGTGCGCTGACCTCAGGCTCCAATCCCAACCCAATCGAGGATGCGTTTGCTGCTGGCCTGAGAACAGAGGGGGCCGACCAGACCTGGAGGCCCTTGCCCTCTCCAGGTCTCTGTGTTCTAGATCCTTCTCTGACTCTGGCCCATGTTTCTTTGGGAAAGCCAGCCCCTCTGGGTAGAGACCCGGCCCCCTGCCCTGATCCGAGCTCCTGGGGTAGAGACCCAGGCCTGCCCTTCCCCCCACCGGCACTCCTGGGGGACACCCGCACACCCTCCCACCATCCCTGCTGCCACCGGGGCAGAGACCCGGCCCCTGCCCGGACCCGCACTCTCGGGGGCAGAGACCCAGGCCTGCCCCCCTCTCCTACCCCCTCGCACTCTCCTGGGGCACAGCCTCCCAGCCACCTGCAAAGGGTGGGGTTGCGGCTGCACCTGGGACGGCCCGGGGGGACCCCCCAGTGGGTCACACTTCGGGGCGTGTTAGGGACGCATAGGAAAGCCTGAGAAGTCTGGTCAAATCGAGACTTCAGTAAATCCAACCTTGTTTTCAGATCCTTTACCGCAATGTCCCACCTGCAGCTGGCAGAGGGGGCTTCGTCGTTGAGTTTTGAGTTTTGCTTCTCCTTCGAACCCCCTCTCCGGGTGGCTGGGCGGGGGAGGGGGTGCTTCGGGCCCGGGAACCCGGAACCCTTCCTGAAAAGCTACCGCCGAGCAAGTGAAGCCACGCGGCTGTGGACCATCTTCTGCGCCGTCTGTTGGAAGACTTCGCCTTCATCCTGCCCGGCTCGTCCTGCGCGGGAAAGACCACGCGCCCCAGTCGCATTCCTAAGCGGCTGCGCAGGGAGGTGTGTGGAAAGGATGCTCAGTCAAAGGCGCTCCGTCGAAGGATGTCCTGAGTAGGAATTTTTTAACATGGAAACAAAAAGAGACCGTCGTCGTCAAGAGCCCGGGAAGCGTCGCGAGCCTGCTTGCCGGAAGGGAGGCGAGTGTTGTGCTCAAACTCCGGGAGGAGTCTCCGTCTCCACAGGGCCTGCTAGAAACCGCCCAGCTCCTTCCATCAGGACGGCTCGTTACATCGGGCACCAAGTTCTGCCCCTTTGGGGCGTGGGCCGCTCTGCACCGTGAGACCGGGCCCTCTGGGTCTCGTGTGTCAGGGGTGCCCGGGGGCCGGGGCCCCGCTGGCCGGCTGCGCAGGGTGGGGGGGGCGAGCCGGGACCCCCACACCACGCGGGGAGACATCCGCACGCAGCCACTCCGGAGCCGCACCGGAGCTCCTCAGCAGCACCCCAGGCCCTCCCCGCCCGCGCCGCACAGCCCCTGCCGCAGGCAGCCGGCAGCCAGCTGCAGGGCTGCCGGCACCGAGCGCAGGAGCGGGCAGCTGGCCTTCGGAACCGCGGACGCCTGGACCGGGGCCCTAAGGCCCGAGAGCTGCCACCTGGCCAAGCTCAGGACTCTTGGCGCCTCGTCGCTGCAGCTTCCCGGCGGGACAGACAGGCCTCCCCTCTGCGGTGAGCCCCCGAGTCTTCGAGAACAGCCCCGCCAGCCTCCCCGACGCGTGGGCGTGGGGCCCCCGGGACCCGGGACTAGCGGGGCTTTCTCTCCGGGCTCACAGTAACGGGGCGGGGGGCTTCAGGAGGTCGCCTGCTGCAGTCCCTGGACTGTCACACAGAGGCCGGAGCCTCTCCAGAGGTGCCACGGAGGAAGCTCGGCGGCGGACACAGCCCGGAGTGTCCGCACTTGCACACCTGCTGTCCCGCCTCCGCCAGATGCTGGCGACCCGGGAGGTCGGTTCTGGCCGCCGCACTGACCTGGTGCTGCCGAGCTTTGTGCCTGCGAGACGTTTGGGACCAGGGACACTAATGCAGGGGGTTGGGAGTTGGCCCGTCCAGGAAGAACTGTCCCCACCCGAATATATAACGACCCTCCGAGAAGCACCCATAGGATTGAATGAAGTGCCTTCCCAGGGGCTTTTCCGTTGTAAGTGGCTGTCATCTTAACACGTGGGGCAGGTGATATACGGAATACCGGCACAACAATGCCAGGAAAGGAGGATCCCGGGGTGTGAGCACACGCAGGTGTGCCCAGACACAACCAGACACACAAGAGTGCACGGGCACGGGCAGGCACGCTCCCGGCAGGGGCAGACACTGCGTGGGCACACGAAGACTCGCAGTTACACACGGGAATGGGTATAGTGAGCTAAGCAGGGAAGGGGTGGGGTGGGGGGAAGGGAAGGGAGGAGAGAGGAGGGAGTCATGGGGACAAGGTGATGCAGAGACTGGCCTGCATTTGGAGACACCAAGAGGCACAGCAGCCCCGTCCCCCTTTCTGGAAACTCAGTCTCTCCCTGGCCAACTAGAATCCAGCCTCGCACTGGGGCTCTGCCCACCAGCAAACGTATCCGGAGCCAAGAAAACGCCATTTGTTTTGAGTGATGGAGTCAGCCGGTAGCTGGCGGGCACTGGTCCCCTGGGCTGGTTCGGACACGTGCCCGTCCACTGCCTCCCACAAGCCTCTGCAGTGAAGCTGAGTGTGCACGCAGGCAGAGGGGTGAAGGGTCCTTCGACTGGTCTTGGGGGACCCTCTTCCTGAAGCCCTGGCTCGGCCACTCGCTCTGCCCTGACCGCACGGGCCCCTGAGGACAGCCTGGCCCCGGCCCTGGCTTCTCCTCCCACTCGGTGCTCACCTTGGCATGATTCCCACCTGCCTGAGGGCTCCGCTCTGTCACCTGACCAGCACCTCCCCAGCTGCTTTCTCGGTTTGTCTCGGGCCATAGGTGTGACCCAAGCTGGACAAAGTTCCCATGCTCATGGGGACAGAGGCGGGAAGGGGCTCAGGAGACCTGAGGCAGAGAGAAGCTGTTTGCAGTGAACAGCGTAGGACACAATGGTGGGAATAATTAATACATGGGTATTTTTTGTAAAGCATCACATTCAAAAAATCACCACTTACAGGTCTATGTTCGGCTTCAGCCTCAAGAACAGCCCCAAACTCCTGGGTGTGTTCATGCACGTCCAAGCCCAGGGGCGTGTGGACGGGCTGTGCCGGTGCCCAGGTGCGCGTGGACGGGGCTGTGCCCGCATCGCAGGGGCACGTGGATGGGGCTGTGCCAGCGTCCAGGTGCATGTGTGGGGACTGTGCTCCCATCGCAGGTGCACAGGGACAGGGGCATCACAGGCGGACACGGACGAGGGGTGTGCAGGCATCGCAGCTGCACGTGGACACTCCCAGGTGCGTTGGTTGCACTCACGGGGCAAGTCTCTCTAAGCCTCAAGCTCTCTCACCCCGACACACCTGTACCTGAAGGGTCTTCCTGGAGGAGGAGGGGGAGGACGAGGGGTGAACTCTCTGTACCCCTGGGAAGGCGGCCTCCAGGAGCAGGCCCGCGCTGCGTTAGGCAGACTTCTCCAGCAGCGGTAAGCAGGGTGGGGGGCTGGAGTCGGCTGCTCCTGGCTTGTGGAGCGGATCGGGTGCTTACCTCCCCAACTCTGTGTTTGGGGATGTTGACAGTTTGGCACGGTGGGAGGGTTCCTACCACAGCGGCTGACAAACGCTCCAAGGTACCCCTCCCCACGTAGCGGGGCATTAAACACCCCCCTGCACACCAGTGGAACGGGAACAGAATCACGTTATTTCCCAGATTTATTTGGAAGCGCTTGGTCTGACCCTCCTGTGTGTGGGAAATGCAGGGGACCGGATGGGGAACCGTCCCTGCGGGACCCGTGCCGGGGGCTGGGTTAGGGGGGATGGGGGCCCACCCTTCGGACCTTGATGCACCTCGGCACCCGGTTGTGACTCTTCCCTCCGCCTGGAAACCTCTTTCTTTCTCTGTCGCAGTCTGGCCCTCCCGGTCCAGCGGGATCTCTGCCCACTCTCAGAGGGTCCCTGGCTGCCCCTGCAGGTAGCGGGGATGGGGCTGGAGCCCAGGGAGGGCCCCTGTTCTGCCGTGCACGAGCTGCGTGGCTTTGAGTGATGGAGCTGAGCAGAGCCGTGCTCACTCTGAGAAACAGGAGTGGTGATGTTTATGCCGGCTCAGTGTGAGCATTCGGCAAGCACAGGCTGGCACAGAACTCCCAGCTGATAAATGGCAGTCCCTTTCCCTCCTCCCGTCCAGCGCCGGGCAGACTGCCGGCCCCTCTGACCGGCCTGCGGCACCATTGTTGTCAGTGCCCCGACTTGGCCAGATGGACTGTCAGATTGGACTTAAAGAGTCGAGATTCACGCTGTTTACAAGAGAAACACCTAAAACAAGGATATGGGAGGTTGAGAGTAAGTAGAAAATACTTGCCAAACGGTGCCTGGGGGGCTCCGTCGTTAAGTGTCTGCCTTCGGCTCAGGTCCTGATCCCAGGGTCCAGGGATCGAGCCCCGCATCGGGCTCCCTGCTCGGTGGGCACCCTGCTTCCCTGCTTGTATTCTCTCTCTCAAGTAAAAAAATAAATCTTAAAAAAAGAAAATACTCGCTGAAAGAAAGTTGGTGGGTTTCCATAAATAGCAAACGAACTGTGATTTAAGACAAAATATTTTTGAGGGAAAACAAGAGGGCCCACCTCGTGATTATAGGGATGACTTAAAAGACGAACCAATTCTCCAGCTGTATCACCCGAAGACACACCGCAAAAGGTAAGGCAGACGCCCCGAGCGAGGAAGGGCCCCCCACCCTGGCTGATTCGGGATGTCTGTCTACAATGTATCCAGGACTCGTAAAACAAAAAGACAACCCCATTTAAAAATGGGTGAAGGGGGAGCCTGGGTGGCTCAGTCAATGGAGCGTCTGTCTCTTGATTTCGGCTCAGGTTGTGATCTCAGGGGTTGGGGGCTGGAGCCCCCCCCAGGTTTCGGGCTCAGTGGGGAGCCTGCTTGAGACTCTCTCTCCTCTCTCTCTGCCTCCCCACTGTGCGTGCTCTCGCTCTCTCCCTCTCTCTAAAATAAAGAAAGAAATCTTCCTAAAAAAAATTTTTTTTCTTCTTAAAAATTTTTAAAAAATGGGTGAAGGATTTAACAGACATTTCTCCAAAGAAGATATGACTACTTGGAAAGATGCTTGGTGTCCTGAGCCGCCCGGGAAACGGCGAGCTTCACCGCAATGAGGTCGCGCTCCACGTCCCCCTGGGACGGCTGGACTCCGAAGGACAGAACGCACGTGTTGGCGGCGAACTGTCCTGTGTGGCTGCTGGGAAGGCGGGAGGTGCAGCCGTCTCGGGAGACGGCCAGAGGCTCCTCAAGCCCATCCCACAGAAGGTGCAAACCGCCCAGATGTCCATCAAGTGGGACAGACACGCAAATTCGGGGGCATCTGTACAATGGGACATACCGGCCACCCGCAGGGAGGAGGTCCCGACCCACGCGTCAGTGGGGGCCAACCTCGAACGCGTCACGTTCGGAAGTCGGACACACAAGGCCTCGTGTCGCCTGGTTCTGTTTACAGGAAGGGTCCAGAACAGGCAAGGCCCGAGGGGCAGGAAGCTGAGGGGTGGGCTGGGGAAGCCGGAGAACCGGAGTCGCTGCTGCCGGCTGTAGGGTTTATCTTTGAGGGGATAACAGGTTTTAAATGGATTGCGGTGCTGTCCCAAAACTCTGAAGATACTAAAAAGCATTGATTTGTAAAATTTCCATGGGTAGGGGCGCCTGGTGGTGAAGCGGCCACCTTCGGCTCAGGCCATGATGCCAGGGTCCTGGGATCGAGTCCCGCGTCGGGCTCCCTGCTTCTCCCTCTGCCTCGGCCCCTCCCGCTCGTGCTCTCTCTCCAATAAATAAGTAAAATCTTTAAAGAAACGTGAGTGGGTGAAATAGTGCGGTTTGTACGCGCATCGGGCCCTCTTGGCTTCGTTCCGCCTGCGTGTCCGGCCTCCGTGGGAGGAAGCCGGCCCGGCCTGTCCTCGGGTGTTGGACAAGGACCTGGAGACTGTGTTCCCACGACCTCGTTAGCCCTGCGGCCGGACGTGCCCTCGCAAAGCCGCCCCTTCGCCTATGGGGCTCGGGGGTTAGGACCAGGGTCCTGGGGAGACGCGTAACCTGCCGGACAGAACATTTTGGCCACTTCAGTGTGTGCGTGTAAGGGTCGTTCTCGGTGAAGGCTCGGGGCCGTGGGATGTGTCCCCCTGAAGCCCCAGGCCTTCCCGCCGCCGCCCGGCTCGGCTCCGGCTCGGAACCCGCACCGATGCCCGGCACCGAGCACCGCAGTTTGCCGAGCGTGTTTCGTGCGTGTGTTTTGTGTGAAGGGCGAACGTGACGGCCGTGGGCAGCCCCACGCCTCTCCCTGGGCGCTCCTGTCCCGCTTCGGGGAGCCCCGAGTGGCCTGCTACGGCGTTTGCTCCGAACCAGGGCTCTGCAAACTCTGCTCTGTTGGCAAGTCTGGCGGACGGCCCGTTTTGGTAGAGCCCCGAGCTCGCGGTGGTTTTGACATTTGCTTGTCTGGAAGAATAGGCTTCCCCGTCCCCAGGGACGTCCCAGCTCCCAGGACACGAATCCCTCCAGCTGCGGTTGCTCCCAGCTCACCCAGAGCACGACTGAACCTTGCCCTGTCGCAGACGGCGTCCCACACAACGTGTGGGAACCAGGATCGCACCCGGGGAAGGACGTGGCCCTGCCCCGTGGGGCAGACGGAAGGCAGGGGGATCCCGTTCTCCTTCCCTATCCTCCTTCCTCCCGCCGCGCTGCTGCCGCCGAGAGGGCGTCTGCCGCTGAAGAACCTGCACTAAGGGGCCACCCCATGGGCAGACGGGAAGGCTGGGGCCCAGGGACAGCCCAGTCCAGCCGCAGGGCCTTCGTCCGGCTGGCCGTGTCCCTGGACACCCCCCGCTTCAGGGTCGCCCGAGAAGGCACGCACTGACTCAGCCGTCCTGGGAGGCCCTCTCAGCGGCGACGGGCTGACCGCGGACAAGGCACTGTCGCTCGGCGAAGGCGGGGCTCGTCTTGGTGTTTGGCGACCCCTGGTGGTCCCTGGCCACCCCGGCGCCTTGAAAGCCCGTTGATCCTCAGAAGCAAAGAGCTTATCCAGGCAGTGAGAGATGAGCACTGACCTGCCTGAAACCACACAGCCGTTCCTTCCTTCCTTTATGGAAACGTGCAGGAACGTGGCCTCAGGGCCACGCAGCACGGAGCTGGTGGTACAGAGACTACCAAGACAGACCGTGCAGGAAAAGACGTACCAATAAACAAGAAAACCATCAGACCGTGCTATGGGGCTGTGACAGAGAGGGACTGGGTGACTTCCTTAGATGGAGTGGTAAGGGAGGGCTTCTTGGAGGAGGCGACATCAAAGCTGATATCTGAGTAAGAAGAAGCCTGAGGTGCAGAGATCTCCCCGAGCAGCATTACAGGGGGAGGGGATGGTTGAAGTCCCAGAAACAGGGTTGAGCTTTGAGGAACAGAGAAAGCTGTGTAGCTGGAACCGAGTGGAGGGGTGATAAGATGTGAGGCCAATCAGCAGGTCAGGGACAAGACAAGGGCCCGCAGGCAGGGGAGGGGTCTGGGTTCCCTCCACCCAGGGTGGAAGGCCTGGGGACAAGGTGTTCTAAGCAGGGCAGTGACTTAGGAAGATCGAAGATCGTGGGCTGTGCGGCCGCCGTGGACCGAGCAGGACGGTGGTGGGCCAGTCCGCCTCCGGCCGCAGCGGCACAGGTGAGAGAGGAGCGGGCCCAGGACGGGGCCGGTGGTGACGGAGGGAGGAGACGGACGGACTCCCCCGTGTTTGAGAGGCGGGCTGGCCAGACCGGCTGAAGGCCGGGGCGTGCGGGGGAAGGAAGCAAGGAAGGGACTCACGGCGTGATCGCCCGTGCGCCGTGCGGATGACGGGCCGCGGTGGATGCGAGACGGCTGGAGGAGGGGGATTTCAGGAGGAGGAACCAGGAAGTCTGTTGCGATGCCCGGCGGGCTTCCAGGTGGGGGCATCAGGAGATGGTTAGAGCTGTGCTGAGGCCCCGGGAGCAGGGAGGGTGGAAAGAGGCGGGGGTGGAAGTCTCGGGCGGATGAGGGGTGACCGGGAGGCCCACCGAGGACGTAGGCGAGAAGTGGATGTGATCTCCTGGCCCACAGAAGCTGTGAGAACAGACTGTTGACGTTTTAAGGACTTTATGGAGATACCATTCACATGCCATTCAATGCACTCATTTAAAATGTGTAATTCAAGTGTGGTTTGTTTTTGTTTTCTTGGTCTATGCAGTTGCGCGCAGCCACGACCACCGGTCAGTTTCAGGACGTTTTTATTACGTCCAAAGGAAGCCCTGTGCCCCCCACCTCCCCTCCTCCCCATCCCCCACCCACAGGGAACCCCCCTCATGTGCAGAGCCGAGGGCACCGTGCACAAGCCAGACTCCCTCTGCATGGTCCCCAAAGTGCGTGGGGTCACGCTTTCAACAACCGAGAGTTCTAGCTATTTTCTGGTGAAGGCGAGAGCGACAGAAGCACCTTTGCTGAAGTGGAGAGCCTACGCTTACTCCTAGGCTGGCGTGGCTGGTGGCCAGAGAAGCACGCCTTATTCACTCATTCAGACCGACTGTCTGTCTTCCTGCTCTGCTCAAGGACCCCAGGTGAGGCAGAAAGGGCTCACCCATGGCTGCTCCCTTAATGGGCTCACTGACCTGTGCAGGCGACAGAAAATCCCAGGAATGAGCAATAAGTGTCATGATAAAAGTAAGCATTCAGCCAAGCCTGAGGGCTTCCTGGAGGAGGTGACCTCTGAGTGGAGTTTGGAAACACAACCAGTACGAGGAATATCCAGAACAGGTACACAGTCCAGAAAGCCCAGGTGACCAGGGGCCTCTGCAGGCACCAAGTCCTGGCTTTGTGGGTGCAGCTCCACCCCGGGACCCGGCGGCCCTGAGGCCGGCAGCCACAGGTATGGGGCAGAGTCCTATTCAGCTTGTTTCGTTCCCCCTGCATTAGTTTGGTTGTGATTATAAACAGCACGCGTGTCACTAATTCTTCCTTGCTTCTGTGCTGTTACAGAAACCGGGTGCGTGCACAGAAGACAAGCAGGCAGATGCAAGGAGGGTAGAGCACAGCTGGGAGCCGGACGGGGCCGCCGTGTGTCTGGGCGCCCAGCTTCCTGGTCTGGGAGGTACGGTCGGTGACCGTCACGGCCCACCCGCCGCTGCAGGCTCTGCACGGGGGAAGCGCTCTGTCTGTATCTGCCATTATCGTTATTGGCCAGGAAAGGAAGAAAGAGAGCGAGCGAGAAGTTAGGAAGCCCGCCACCTGTAGTTCTCTGAGCTGGGACCGGCCCGTGAACCCTGTTGGGGCTGTCCCTCCGCACGGTCCCTGTGTGTATTTGCTGTCCACGTGGCCGGCTCCGCCATGCGTGTGCGACGACTGGGTCAGGACCCTAGCTCCCCGGGGTCGCCCGCGTTTGCACGTGTTCTATCAGCAAGCCGCCCAGTGGCCCAGAAGCTCAGGGAGCTCCCCAGCCCCTGCAGGCTCGGCGCCTGCGATTCCCGCCGGGGGCACAGGGTGTCGCTGTTGAGGCCCGGGCCGGCCGGTCCTCCGGGAAGATGCGGGCGGCTTGGCTCAGCGAGGGGCGCCGCAGGCTGGAGGCCCCGAGCCTGCTCTGTCCCCGCGCACCTCCCGCCAGCTGCCCGAGCTCCGGGCTGGGACGGTTTCCGGCACCGCGGCCTCCTAGCCCCGGACGTGGGGGGTCCCAGCCGAGCCCGTGCAGCCCTCCCTTCACACCCCTTCTCCCTGGAGTGTGGCTGCCGCTCCGACCCTGCCGCGGCTGGCTCACCCCGCGGCCGCCTCCCTTCCCGGCCTCCCGGGAGCCCGCCCTCCCCGTGGGTCCCGAGGGGGTGGCCCTGGGGCGCTTGTGGGGGCGCTTCCTCCCCGATCGACACACGAGAACGCGGTGCGGGAGAAACCCGCCTCCCTGTATGGACGTCCAGGGAGCGGCCAGTCCGGCCACCACATCCCGTGCCGTCCCCTCCCGCAGAGGGCCGGGCTGGCCCGTGTGGCCGACGGGTGCCCAGAACACGGCCCCCGTCGGGTCCACAAGAGCACTGGCGTCCCTGCTGGACTGCCCCGTCGGAGGAGGTCCGGCCCCGGCCGGGAGGACCCTCGGCGCTGCTGCGGAGCCAGCCGTGTGAGCGACCCACCTCCGACTGGGACCCCCAGCCCCGCTCCGGCCTGCAGACGCCTGACCCCAACCCGAGGCCACGCGGGCGACTCTGAGCCAGGACGCCCAGCGAGCAGCCCCGAATTCCTGACCCACCGAACCGTGGGAGGTGATGACAGATAAAAGACTTGGTTGGTTGAAGGTCCGCGTTTGGGGGGTGATTCATTATGAAAACATGGACAGGGACCCACAAGTCAACGCCCGAACGGTCTCAGAGAGGAAGCGGCAAAGCCGGGGGTCTCTGGTGCTGTTGCAATGCCGCGGGTTCGCCAACCCCGAGCCCTCCTGCCTCCCCACGGCCCGGGGGTGGTTGGTGTCCCCGTGTCGCCGTGGCGGGGTGGGCTGTGCCTCGCGGCCGACGCGGCCGTCCCGGTCTGTCCTCTGGGAGCAGACCCTGGGAGTTCCCCAGGAGTGATTCCCGGATGATTTTCTGTCATCTCTAGTTCTGTAAGGCTGGACGTCACCTTCGTGTTTTAAAGGGACCCAAATTTAACTCTCACAGGGACCCTCTGGAAGGGCCTCCGTTCAGGAGAATTTCAAATGAGCCCTATTAGTCCAGTTCCTGGGGACAAACAGCCAAGTGGATTGAGACCAGCCAACCGCTAAGATTTCCTTGTATTATTTTCATTATTTTTACCTTTCAGCTCGGGTCATGGTCTCAGGGTTGTGGGACTGAGTGCCCTGTGGGGCTCCCTGCTCAGCGCGGAGCTGCTTGAGATTCCTTCCCTTGGCCTCTCCCCATCCCCATGTGCACGCTGCCTTTCAAGGAAATAAATCTTAAAAGATAAAGACAGTACCTTTTTTTTTTTAAAAAGATTTTATTTATTTATTTGACACAGAGAGAGAGAGATTACAAGTAGGCGGAGAGGCAGGCAGAGAGACAGGGAGAGGAGGAAGCAGGCTCCCTGCTGAGCAGAGAGCCCGATGTGGGCCTCGATCCCAGGACCCTGAGATCATGACCTGAGCCGAAAGCAGAGGCTTTAACCCACTGAGCCACGCAGGCGCCCAAGACAGTACCTTTTAAAAAGATAGTGTTCCACACTCTTACCGTGCGATCTAGCAATTGCAATCCTCAGTATTTACTCAAGGGAGCTGAAACTTGAGTGCACACGAAAACTTGCACACAGACGATTTTGACAGCTTTATTTATAATTGCCAACACTCGCAATCAGCCAACATGTCCTTCAGTAGATGAATGGGTGAATGAAGTGTGGTCCATCCAGACAATGCAATGTTATTCAGCATGAGAATTAATGACTTACCAAGCCATGGAAAGACATGGAAGCCCTGTAAATGTGTGTTGCTGAGCGAGCAAGCCCGTCTGAAAAGACTCCCTACTGTGTGATTCTGACTCTGAGAGGGTGTAGAGAAAACCAACCCTCTGCTCCATTTTGCTGTGATCCTAAAACTTCTCTAGAACACACTCTGTTGGGCACCTGGGTGGCTCAGTGGGTTAAAGCCTCTGCCTTCGGCTCAGGTCATGATCTCAGGGTCCTGGGATCGAGGCCTGCATCGGGCTCTCTGCTCGGCGGGGAGCCTGCTTCCTCCTCTCTCTCTGCCTGCCTCTCTGCCTACTTGTAATCTCTCTCTGTGTGTCAAATAAATAAATAAAATCCTAAAAAAAAAAAAGTAGAACACACTCTATTAAAAAAAAAATAGTGTCCCTCAATGTGGGTGTGTCTGATGTTTCCTCCTTCAATTCCGGTGGTGCGCTGCTGACGGGAGCGCTGCCCAGGCGACACGGGCTGGCTCAGGGGCTCGGGGGAGGTGCTCCATGCCCTCTGCTCTTGGGGGTGCTGGTACTTAATCCTTGGTCTCGACCTTGCCTGGTTCCTCTACTGTTCGGCCACCATCCCAATAAACACGCTGTAAAGAGACACGGAGACCGAGCCGGTATCTCGGCCCTCGCCAGAACCTCCCCGTGGAGTTTGCATCCGCTGTGCTCCGGGGCGGCCTCTCCGCCACCACCTCTGCTTCCCCCGGGCCCCGGAGCGGAGCAGGTGCCGGCCTCGCTCACAGCCCGCCGGGCGCCCCGGCTGGCGGGTTCGGCCGGCTCACGCCCTGCCCTGCAGCCCGGCCCGGTGGGCAGCCCCCCTGTGCCGGGGAGCCCCCCTCTGTGGCAGAGCCGGCTCGTTTCCCGTCGCGCGAAGCTTCTCTTCCTCATTGCGGCCACTGGAGCCGCGGGCTGGGGCGAGGGACCGTCACGTCCGGCCAGCGAGCGGGGGCCCCGCGGGCCCCGGAGCCCGGGCGGGTGAAGGCTCGACGGGCAGCCTGCGGCGGGCTCAGGAGGAACCTGTGATAAGATGTGCGGCGGTTGGGGCAGCTGCTCTGAGGCCAGGAACCCACAGGAAGTGACTCGGGGCCGAGCCCTGGGCCTCGGGCCCGGCGCCCTCTCGGGACAGCAGCTCGGGCCGGCGAGGCTGCGGCATGTCGGCGGAGAGCCGGGTCCCCGGGCCCGGG